>JAJONZ010020589.1:0-36982 GCA_029582445.1 Solanum paucissectum
CATTTGAAACGGGGTAAGTTGCTCGAGAGAGAATTTATTCCCACGTAAAGCTTAGCCTAGTCACTATTACTCTATAAATTTTCTATCGAAAGCATGTATCCAACAATTTGTTCTATCCCGTATTCCGGTCACATCCCAAGAATCCCCCTCTCATTACTTAGGTTTCTTTGTTAATTTTGATGCTTTTACTTACTAGTGAAAAAAACCCCATTGTTAATTGACACATTTGTGTCCCCTTTTATTTACTATGTTTTTAATCGTTAACTTCTTTAGCTGCGATTAGCTTTAGCACATTTGCTCTTCACCACTAATTTTCACGCCCACTCCATTGGGATACGATCCCAACTCTTGGTTGGGTTACTATACTATTGCACGATCGTATACACTCGTACTGGAAGTTGTGTCATTGATTACACAAAAACATCAGGCACCTACAACCTTGAAAATCTACATTTTTCTCCTTTTCAAATCTGGGGTGTTACATTATCTCCCCCTCAGAAACATTCGTCCTCGAATGAATACTAAACTAGCTAGGTGTGGAGGGAAAGAGTTGCAAACCCTACCACTAAGTATTGGAAACTAAAATCAGACTAAACTAAGTTCCAAGAACATGTAAATACGCTGAAAATGCAAGTATAACTGAAGGAAAATGATACTACGACTGAATTTACACAAGAGTAACTGAAATACTGGAGAGGAACTATTACCTCAAGCTTGAATGGAATCGGAAGGAAAGAGATGAGGATACTTGGCCTTCATGGCCGCTTCTGCTTCCCAAGTAGCTCCTTCTATGAACTGACTCCTCCACAAAACCTTAACTGAAGTGACTTCTTTGTTTCTCAGCCTTCGAACCTGACGATCAAGAATTTTAACTGGCACCTTTTCATAAGTGAGACTATCCTTCACAGCCACACTTTCTAATGGTACTATAGATGCTGGATCACCCACACACTTCTTTAACAAGGAAATGTGAAAGATTTGATGGAGTACTGTTAGTTCTGCTGGCAACTCTAACTCATAAGACACTTTACCAACCCTTTTCAAGATCCTGTAAGGGCCTACATATCTAGGATTGAGCTTCCATTTCTTGCCAAATCTCATCAACCCCTTCATAGGTGATACCTTTAGAAAAACCCAATTATAGATTTGGAAATCCAAGTCTCTTCTCCTTACATTTGCATAGGACTTCTGACGACTCTGGGCTGTCTTAAGTCTATCTCTGATGAGCTGAACTTTTTCCATAGCATCATGAACCAAATTTGGCCCTATCAAGGTTGCTTCACCTACTTCAAACCAACAAACTAGAGATCTGCACCTATGCTCATATAATGCCTCAAAAGAGGCCATCTAAATACTTGAATGATAGCTATTCTTGTAGGCAATCTCTATGAGAAGTAGGTGATCATCCCAACTTCCCTTTAAATCGATCACGCAAGCTCTTAACATGTCCTCTAAAGACTAAATTGTACCCTCTGCGTGACCATCCGTCTGTGGATGAAATGTTGTGGTGAGATTTACCTGAGTATCAAGACCTTTCTGAAATGACTTCCAGAAATGAGAGGTAAACTGGGGGCCTCTATCTGAGATGATAGACAAAGGAATCCAATGCAATCTGACTATCTCATTGATGTAGAGTTTAGCGTAGTCCTCCGCTGAATGTGTAGTCTTAACAACCAAAAAGTGAGCGAACTTAGTAACTCTGTCTAATTTTACCCAAATAGAGTCATGATGTCTGCGAGTACGAGATAAACCCGTAATGAAATCCATGTTTATCACTTCCCACTTTCTTGTAGTAATGTTAATCTCTTGAGTCATACCTCTTGGTTTCTGATGTTATACCTTCACTTGTTGACAATTAGGGCACTTAGCCACAAAATCTGTTATATCCCTCTTCATGCCATTCAACCAAAAGACTTCCCGCAGATCACGGTACATCTTAGTGTCACCTGGATGAATAGAATAACTAGAATTATGGGCTTCTGTAAGGATATAATGTCTCAATATCCTCCTTAGGAACACATAAACGACCCTGGTAGCGAAGCACACCATCTCCCCCTTGGGAGAAAACCTCAACTTTATGCTGATGAACTGCACCCTTCAATTGAAGTAGTATAGGATCATTGTCTTGTTTCTCCTTAACCTCCGCTACCAAAGAAGATTCTGAGCCATTATGAACTATCACACCATCAAATATCTTCATTAGGCAAACTCCTAAGCGAGCAAGCCGGTGAACATCATTTGCTAATTATTTCCTTCCTTCCTCAACATGTGCTACACTACCCATATATAAATTGCTAAGAACATCAACTACTACGTTGGCCTTACCAGGATGGTAAAGCACATTCATATCATAGTCCTTGAGGAATTCAAGCCATCTCCTTTGGAGAAGATTCAACTCTTTCTGGGTGAACACATACTGGAGGCTATTATGGTCTGTGAATAGATCTATGTAAACACCATACAAATAATGTCTCCAAATCTTTAGGGAAAATACTATGGCTTCAATGCCGAGCTCATGAGTCGGATAGTTCTTCTCATTTGGGTTATGAGAAGCTCTTCTCACACTCATCCTACCACTGAAACTTACTTTTTTATGAGTCAACTTGGTCAATGGAGAAGCTATGGATGAAAATCCTTCCATGAACCATTTGTAATAACAGGCTAAACCCAAGAAACTTCTGATATTTGTAGGAGAGGTGGGTCTAGGCCATTGCTTCAATGCCTCTATTTTCTGAGAATCCACTCGGATCCTTTTGCTAGACATTATATGCCCAACGAAAGACACTGATTATAACGAAAACTCACATTTGCTAAATTTAGCTAATAACTGGAGATCTTTAAGAGTTTGCAACCCTCAAATGAGTCGCATGGTCTTCCTCATTCCTAGAGTAAATGAGGATATCATCAATAAAGATGATAACGAACCAGTCCAAATACTACTTGAATACCTTGTTCATTAAATCCATAAAAGTTTCAGAAGCATTGGTTAGTCCAAACGACATAACTACAAATTCATAATGACCATAACATGTTCTAAAGGCTATTTTTGGGATGCCACTGTCTCTGACTCTGAGCTGATGATAACCGAATCTGAGGTTTATCTTCAAAAAATGACTAGAATCATGAAGTCGGTCGAACAAGTTATCAATCCTAGGGATAAGGTAATTATTCTTGCTTGTGACTTTGTTCAACTGCTGATAGTCAATGCACATCCTAAGAGAACTATCTTTCTTTTCCACAAACAGTACTGGAGCACCCCATATGGAAATATTACTTCTGATGAAGCCCTTATCAAGAAGGTCATTCAATTGTTCCTTCAATTCCTTAAGATCAGCTGGAGCCATTCTATAAGGAGGAATCGAAATAGGCTGGGTATATGGAAAGAGATCTATTCCGAAGTCGATTTCCCTTTCAGGAGGAGTTCCGGGAAGATTTTTTAGAAACACCTCTGGAAACTCATTTACTACAGAGACTGACTCAAGAGGTGGGGTTTCGTAGTTTAAATCCTTAACCCAAATGAGATAATAGTTGTACCCCTTTGAAATCATCTTTCTAGCCTTAAGGTAGTAAATGAATCAACCCATAGGCATTGAGCTACTACCCTTCCACTCAAAGATTGGTCCACTTGGAAACTGAAAACGAACGATCCTAGTTCTACAATTGACAGAGGTATAACAGGAATGTAACCAATCCATGCCTAGAATGATATCAATGAAGTTCTAGGGGTCTTCACCAACTTGTGACCCTAAAAACTAAGGCGGATTAATCTGAACAAAATCTCGAACCCTTGCTGCCATTGATCCACCACTAGTGATTGATGGAACTGGAACCTGCTGATTGTTCTGGTTGGCTACACTCTGAGCCAAAAGTTGGATAACATTATGAAACTCTGCATTCGAAACCTCATGGTCTGGGACTGGAAGAACTGGGTTTGCGTTGTGGGTAGTGGCATTCCTTGTGTAATCTCTACGAAGAGGCATGATCTAAACGCATAACGTCGAGTTAGAAAGGAGATCATACCAATCATGATAAGAATAACAAGAAACTGAAGTTTTTCCTAAAACACTTTGTAGCCTCCCCCTCATTGGTGTGGAGCGCTTCATACTCATGAAAGGGACTCTACTTAGTGCGGCTTTTTAGACATCCTAGGGTTCTTAAACCTAATGCTCTGATACCAATTTTTTCATGCCCAGAGCCTACCCCCTTGACGTAAAGACGAGACCTAGGATCACAAGTGACCCCAAGCTAACCCTGAGCTGGCATATCATAAGCATAGTAAAATATACTGAAATAAGAGATACTATTCGGAAACTTAAAACAATGGTAACTAAATGTGGGAAATACCCAACTCGTCGGAATATATGAAATGTACTAAGAGTTCAATAACAACTAAAATATCAAACTCAAATCTAAAGCTGAATCTAACACTATGTCTGAAATATGTCTCTAACTGACTAGAGATGTTTGGACATGCCCCAGCTGAATCTAGTAAAACTGAAACTTAAATGAAAAAAAACTTAAATAGAAAACATGTTTATTGTCCCCGAAGTATGAGGACTCACCACCGATGTTGTTGAATATAGATTTGGAACTGATCTAGACGTGATCTGAATGCTGAGGACCTGAACCAACATCACGAAAAGATATAGCGCACAGTATGCGTCAGTACTTGAAAGGTATTGAGCATGCAAGATGGGATAAAGCTTAACAAACATACAAGTGAACAAAACATACTGAGCAATGATATAATCTAAACATGATTAAGATACAGAGATATGCTGAATATGAACTAAACTGAATGACCAAGTACATAACATATTGAAACTGGATACTGAAATATATCTTAAAACATGGTCAAATGAACTAGAGTCTTACTGTGGGAGCTAATGCTAACCGACATAAAACCATGTTAGCTAAACGTGAAGTCTGATGTATACGCCTTATTGAGAGGACCCAATATACTTTGCTCGGGGTATAAAGGTATGATTGGCGTGATCACTAAAATCTGATGCCCAACAAAGGGGACTTATAAACCTATGGGGGCACGTAGTTCTGGGAATATTAGGGTGACTGACCCTAGTCCAAATCGTTGTTAAACCTACTTCCAACGGGAAATATGTGTAATACAACATAACTAAAATATACTGGATAGCTCAATATTCATACATGCTAAATGAAAATGCAATATCAAGTACTCATAATGAAACATTTGAAAACCGAGGCATGTATATTTATTTATTTGTCCTAGCTAGTGTAATTCATGAACTAAACGAATCTACACAACTAGGGTTCTAAATTTCATGCAAGGAACTAAGAAACATTGTTACAAGAACATGATAATCTGAGCAAGAGCACTACAATAGCTAAATCACAAGAATTCTCTAAAGTTCAAGAAACTCCTAGGTCTAAACAATATGAAGGGAATCAAGAATCTGACTGAATTCTAGAGACCTATTGGATGAAATGAACCCACTAGTGAAATCCCACATACGTGGTGACGAATTATATGATGAAATCTTTCGATTTTGGGGATGGAACTGAAGAAAACGTGTTGCATTCTTGGAGGGCTTGGTCGATTATTCTCTCTTCTTTTGCTTTACGTTTGATTGATTTAGGAGAATGATCTATTAGGGTATGTTCTGACTAAGTTTCTAATCTTAAACTGACTAAAACTACATAGCTAAACGACGTAGTTTAGGTGCCCAACACATAGGGGAAAAGACCATTAATCTGACTAAGTTCCTCCATAAAGCATTTAGAATTGTATGGGTGTTCGACTTGAAGTATAGCTTTCAATTTAAGGTATATGTAGAAATTTTCTTATTGTGCCTTTAAATGAGAACCATTAATCATTTTTATTATTAATTTTTGCACATACTAATATATCATATGCTTGGACCTAATAAAATAAAATATAACTCATTATTTTAGTTACAAACTAAATTTTGCAGGTTCATCAAATGTCTAATCATTTGGCATACAATAAAGAAGTTATTTGAATACATTGATTGTTCATCTATTTTAAATTATATATTTTTTGTAGAATAGCTTGTGATACTAATTAAAATATGGTTTTGACAGTAATTCATATTGTATATAAGTAATGATTTCACATTACTCATGTGCACAACACGTATCCAGAACTAGTATATTATTGAAAGTGGGAAACTCCAAAGATGAAAAGTTGGATAACCATTTTACCCCTAAGATAAATTAAATATCTAATTAGTTAAATATTAAATAATAATATTTTAATTATTTTTTGAATTGTAAGTCATTTATTATAAAGGTAATGTAGAAGAACAAGAGTCACTTAGGATTTCTAGAATTTTAAGAGTCATATGTAATTGGTAAAATAATTAAAACTGAATAATTGTTCTTAAATAAGTACATGAATCAAGGTTTTCCCTCTTTTAATCATAAATTAAAGAATATGAAGAGTTGCCGCTAAATCAATATATACCATACGAATTTGTCATCTTGAGTTCTTCCACTTGCAGTTCTACGTACTCCTATGGTAAAGTTCCTTCTTTTCCCCTCTTTTTCCATTGTCGATTGTTTGTTAGTAAGATTTTGATCATTAATATAATTTTTCCAAATTAGTTTATCTATGATCTGAGAGTAACAATAGAGTGTAGCAAGTTTGATATCTTCACTTTATTTAGAAACACCGAAAAGAATTTTGAGGAAGATGAATTCATAATGTTAGAAATATCAAGTATGACTTCGATTGTTCTACAATGATCAAGTTTGATTACCTTATAATTACATGAATCAATTCATTTGATTCGACATTTTGGTACTTTTTTATAAATTATATTTGGAAAGTTTGGTTCATTGCTCTAAAGTTAGGCATAAGATCGATCTAATATTATAATGTTATAATTTCACAATTATTTTAAAAGGAAGAAAATAGTAAGATGGATTCAATGAGGTTAAGTTGGTACTACATTTTAAAATAATATTTATTTCACTTTATAAGAGTTTTTACTTATTGACGTATGGGGTACAAGTGCAATGCACGTCCCCAGAGACTAGTATATATATATTGATAACACTCAACTACACTTCTTTCGATTCAATGTGTAGGTGGTCGCTAACAAGTATAAATCCAACGATGAGTTGGGTCGATCCCACAAGGAGTTATACAGTAAAGAATTCTATTATGAAGTAAAGACATGTTCTAGTCATTTGTAGAGGTAAAGGATTGTGCAACATAAAATAAATCTCGAAGTTTCATTTATTAATATCAAAAGGGTGGGATTTAGTAACCAAGTTCTAACAACAACAATTAACACATGATTTGAATGATTGGAGTAAGGACCTTAGGAATGTGATCAATCGATTGCTAATTTCACTGAATGGGTGATTACTAATTGCTACAAGTTGTTGAATCTCAATTGGTAGGATAGGATTTGAATACAATAATCATCTCTCGATCAACTATCATGTTTCAAGTGAGTTCCCTCGAACCTCAACAAGTTTAACAAAACCAATCAACCCAATTCCTTAATTAACCTACTTTCTTAAGCCGGGTTATAAAGATGCAAATCAATACAATTATCAATCTTTCATTCTACCATATACCTCTTTCTCAAGAAAGCATAGAGAACTAAGTTAGCACCGAATTTGCAACTTCAGTTCATCAACTAAAACACGAACAAACAATTGAACACATTTCAAAAAACATTAAATTCAGCAAATAACAATACACATAAGCTAAATAATGCATTCAACTACATGATCACACCCCTATGGTAAGGGGTTTTATCCAAACATAAAAAAAAAGTACGAATCGGTACCAAAAAGATTATCCATCTTAATTGTTAACAAACTGCAATACCCAACGCCAAAATTAAAGCTAGAATCCAAAAACTTCAAATCAAAGATCCAAATCTTCTCAAAGAATGTTCAACAATGTAAAAATGTGAAAACTCTCAAAGACTAAGGAATACACTCTCTGGGAAATCATTTTCTTCTCTGAAAAATTTATTTATACGTTCCCAAAAACTCAATACGGAGTCCAATTGGCTTAGTTATTTCTACCTTGATGAAGCATGGCTCAAACTTCACTTCTTCTTTTTCTCTTTCATTCTTTTCATCTTTCACGACTCATCCTTGGCATATTCAAGCACACAAAAAAATTGGGATATCTTGTCGAACACCCCTTTTTATTTCCAAAACCTTGCTCAATGGATACATTTTTTATCATTTCTTTTTCTCTTTCCACCTTTTCTCTCTTTTTTTTTACTGGAGGGGTTCCATCTTTTTCTACAACACAAGTTTCCAAGGATAAGCTTCATAAACTTCTTGCTCGATTTCTTTCCTCATTCATACCACACCCCCAACTTAGGCTTTTCGCCTAAGTTGACTATTCAAACAAACCAATGTTTCACTCAGATTTTAGTTGCAGAGTATAAGGACATTTGTGGTCAGGTTTCATCCAAAGAAAAGGTTAGGCTCAAATGGTGCCAAGCAAGGTTCATAAACTCACAAGGTGGTCACACAAAGGTATAGCGATTTAAGTTCACTCTCAAATAGTCATGCCTAAGATCATTTCCTTCGTTCACAAAAGTTAGTCAATTGGACCAAGGGGAAAGTTCTAGGCATCGCCCAGTACATATTTCAAGTAAATCTCACCACAATAAACACAATCATTGATCATGACTCCACAAGTTAAACTCACGTACAACGATCATTACAAGACTCACTTCGACAATACAACTAGTAAAAATGAGATGCTAAGAGTTCAAACATGACTTATGCAACTCAAATTGCCTCGTTGGACTTTCACAAACATGTCGTTCATCAAGAGCACTATTTAAGTCATCGATATTGATCATTACCGACACTCAAATGTAAAAGAGAACAATAATCAGAAACAATCACACAGTCAAGAGAGAAACCAATGAAATAATTCCAACATTCATTCATATGTAAGAAACCACGAGAAGTTTGAACAAAAACACTAAAAAACTAAATAAGAAATAGACAAAATACAACCAAAAGGCTAGGTATAAAAATACCTTCACCCCACCAAAAGAACTACATAGTGTCCTCAATGTGTAATAAAAAAACTGAATGTATCAAAATGAAAGTAAAAGGAGTGATAGTAAAAATCCCCCTGCCAAGCTAGACGTGATGTGAAATCTACACATCTGGGGTGACCTCAATTTGGTTATTAGTACCCAGCTCGACTCCAGCTCTGGAGGTCTTTGCAACTATCTCCTCTCTGGGCTGAGATTCGCTCGAGCCAATAATGGGTGTGTCGGAGAGTGAGGCCTCCGTTTCCACCCATACCAAATCACCCTCAAAGTCATCTAAACATCCACAAGATCAAGATATATAGATGAACCACAATATTCACAGCCCAATATTCACAAACATACAAAAATCACAAGAGGTAGGTATGAAGTACCTCACCCCAACCAACAAAAAGAAGCAGCTGTCCTCAAATGCAACTAAAGAAACACAAGGTATAACAAGATAAAAGAGAGGGAGGGGAAAAATCATCCTGCCAGGCTAAGCCTGGGGTGAAGTCTGCATCTCAATAGCTCCATCTGTCGGGGCATCAGTGCCCGTGGTCATATTTGAGGTTGGACATCAGTGTCCGGTGTCTCATCAACCTTAGCTGCACTGGAGCTTGCCATAGTAGTATCTCTTAAGGAGGCATGTCTAGCTGTCTCAAACAAAGCACCCTCTAAGGCGGCCAGATCCTCATAAACAGCTACATCTCACACCTTAAGCTACTCCTCATTTGTCTCAGCCTTTGACTCAACTACAACATCATCCTCCATATTAGCATCTCCGGTGGTAGCCGGAGGCACCTCAGCACAGGCTAAAACATCTGCACTCACGTCATCTAGGATCTCCACCGTCCCAAATTGCGAAATACAGTCTGTGGACTACAGATGGTCCACATACTTCCTCATCTCAGAAACATCGGCTTTCAAAGCCGGCACCTCATCAGTAACACCCTTCCCTCTCTCACAAATCTCTACTCTCGCTGTGAGAGCATTAATGGAAGCCCTGAGAGGTGTCAGTGCAGCAATAATAGCTCTCTCAATCATCCAGGGCACCTCGGCCTCTAGCCCGAAATATTGCACATCGACAGAATGGGCTAGGATCCCCATCTTGAGAAGCATGGCCTAGGTGATCGGAGGCCTAGAGGTAGTAGAAATAGCAACAACTCTAGGGGGCGGGGGAGCATCAGAAGAATTCGGGGCCTTAGAAGGAGTGGAACTAGAAGTACCTGAAGCTCGGAGGCTGGAGTACGCAAGGCTGCCTCTAAAGGTAATGTATCGATATCAACCTCTGGGATGTATCCACCGGAGCTTCTCTCCTCTTATCAGTCTCATCCCGCGTGTACTCGACCTCTATGCACCGAATATTGGTAGAAGATATGGGTGTAACCTCAACATCCCTCTTCTCATCACGAGGAACTCCAGCCCGATAACACAACTCTGTGATTAGTACTGGAATGGAAGGGACGTCTGGCGTTGCTTGGTCCTTATGGCCATCTCCTGCTTGATAATCATTCCCAAATTTATCCGTTTCCTGGCTATGATAGTCAAAAGATAGGCCACCTTTAGGGGGTGGAGAATGGACTAATTTTGTGATGACATGACTATGCTGTTGATGAATCCAAACCAGTACCGAGGTGCTATATTTAGGTTCTTCTTCTCGATAGGCGCTCTGACCTCAATCCACCTCGGGGTGGTGTCATAAATAAGAGGATCTACCCAACCCTGCAGGTCATCCAGAGTCTATGTAGTAGTCATACACTGGTACTCATGTACGAAATTAGTGTCCCTTTCAAATACAACATTTATATCACCCCTGCTGCATCTGACCTTCCTCCCTTGGACCATCACAAACTCCACTGGCCTAAAGGTACTAGCCTTCTTCTTCAACTGAGGTACCAAATCACTGTAGGCTGAGTAGAATTCCTGGAACCAGGTGGGAATGTATGGGCCACGGGGCTTGGTGAAGATCTCGAAACGATGGAACCGGAGAGTGTCCCACACAACTGGATACATATCCACTACACCATCTGTAGACAATCTTTTCTCTTCCAAAATGGTCCTCAATCCCTCGGCCTTTTACTGGTTGAGTAACTGGGGAGAAGGACCCTGAACTAGCAGTGCTAGAACCACAGTCTGTGGTGGAGCTGGCACTGAATATGAAACAGGAGGGGTCGGTTCCTGAATCCTAGACGAATCATGACGAGTTTTGGAAGGAAGCTCTGCTCTCCAGGCCTGTAATAACTTATTATCCTCAGGCTCATAGAATGAAGCCTGAGACTGAAATGACTCTCCCTCACTGCCGGAGTTGTGCTTCGATGTTTTAACTATGGGTGCTTTGCCCTTTCCTTTACCTCCCTTCGGAGGTAACTTCTTGCCCTTTGCGTTGGAAGCAACTGCTTCCTCATTTATCAAGATCCCTCATGACCGCTTTCGGGGCGGCATGCCACTATCATCCAAGTTTGTTCTAGCCATTCCTGCAACCCACATAGCAAAATGTTAAAACAAAATCTAAGAAAAGTGTAGAAATTTAGTTGTAGAAAGACTCGCCGAACAAGTCGTTGAGTCACTTAGGCGAGCTAGATCGGGCTCGCCGAAATTACCAGCATGAAAATTTTCCAGAATCAAGACAAGTTAGTGATGTTCAGGGCCATTCAGCGAATCGCCGACACCAATCGATGAGCTAGGGGTAGCCCACTGAAACTACAGTGTATTTTAAGGGTTAGGGGCGCAGAAAGGGGGATCAAAAAAACCTTTCGGCGAGTTGCCGAGTGAACTCGGTGATCTCAGGCATCTCGCCAAAATTTACAGAACAAATTCAACTAGAATTTAAAATTAAGGGCGATCTGAGGGGGACTTTGGCGAACCGTCGAACCACTCGATGAGCTCGACGTAGCTCGCCAAATGGCCCAACATGACAGTTTTCAACTCCAAGCTTCAAAATCAAGCCTGCAGCCCCTAAATTCAAAATCAAACACCAACACCATTCAATTAAAGGTAGACCCATACGTCCCATGCCCTCGGCGTACTAAGAATTCCCCCTATTTAGCAAAAAATTGCCATTTGACGACTTTTTCCCTTAAGAATAACGTCAAACGCTCCATCATTGGGAAAATTATGTCATATAGCACAATTTGAGGTTACTTAGACTGAGCCCCACTAGACCCAACACATATAAATTGCAACCCAACAATTTAGATCCAATTTTAACAAACAAGACACGGGAATGGATCACTTTAAAGCATTTAGGAACACATTTAAACAAATTATATGCAATCCAACATATTAAATAGGATTATACTAGTAACCCAACACAAAAAAAACACCACATTTACTATTGCATTCGAGTTCAACCATAAAATTAAAGTACGGGGTTCGGAAAACCAACCTTAATGCCGAATTTTGAATTAGAAAAGTTAGGCGGCAAAGTTCCCCAATTCCAAGCATGATTTCACACAAAAATGTGGGTAAAACTATAAACTAAGGAAGATTAACAATTGGGTGAGAGGGTACGAGAGTTAAAAATGAGAGAAGATGAAGGATTTTGAAATTTTAAACCGTTTGACCTTTAAAACCTTTTAGTTCCGGCACCATCGGCAGAATAAGTGATGCTCACCTACCCACTCGGTGATGCGCCTAGTGGTACTTTACCTCGCCGAGTTTTACAGGACTCCTAGCAATTTGGGGGTTCAAACGGCAAACAAAATCGGGCTCGCCGACCTGTTCGATGAGTTTTTGATTAAGCCTTTAGCCCACCGATTTTTATAGAGTTCCCCTTCAAGCTTAGTGGTTCCAACAGCGGTCCAAATCAGGGCTCACCGACCAGTTCGGCTTGTCTCCGACTGGACTTTGGCTCGCCAAACTGCCCAATTTCCAACACTGTTTACTTTTCAACCTGCACAATCAACACCTGTTATTCAAAACAAAATATATATCATTAAAAACATGGGTTGCCTCCCAAGAAGCGCCTTAGTTAACATTGTCGTAGAACGACGAAAGTACCCATTTATGGATCATTCTTCGCGTTTGCCAAGGTATCGCTTGGTAGGCCTCCTTTTGGCCTTGGATTCAAATGAGAAGAAATTTGACCCATTTGGGTCTCCAACTTCTTCACTGACACGGAAGGAGAGGTGACCATCTGATTAAGTGTAGATACATCCTCCTTCATCGCGTTCAACACCTTGTCCGATCCTTTAACTTTGTTGAGAATGCGTGAGAGAATGTCTTTTTTATGGACATTTTTAGATTCCTTAGGGTTTTGATGCTCATGGGGTGGGACGTACCTGTCCTTATAACCTTCTCTTTCCTTCCAAGTGGCGTTACGATCACGCCATTGTCTGTCACAGTGTCTCCATCCCTCATCTCTATTCCAACTCGGGTTTCCCCCTGGTCTTGGATAGTTTTTTTTATATCCACCTCCTTGATTAGCTAGGAAGTTCACTTCCTCATTGTAAAACACTTCAAACTGAGCATCATTGGGATTCACTCCACCAACACCAACAAAATTAACACTCTTCATACCACTACCCATCACATTTTTCGCCAATAGATCTAGTAGGGTCATCATTTTGGCCATATTTTGGTCTCTCTCTTGATCCTTTTCGATCTGCTCTTTTGTCATTCTAAAAGTGAGAGGAGAGACTTGGTCTTCACGAGTGTACCATGCCCTAATGATCTTGGTCATACCATCAAGAAGCTGAGACGCTACTTCATTGGGCTGTTGCATTATACCACCGGGAACAAGTTGATCAGCAAATCATTTGTTTACCGAGTCAAGGCTCCTATAGAAGTACTGCTGCAAGATATGATTCGGTAGACCGTGGGTTGGACATTGAAGTACCAATTTCTTAAACTTTAGCCACGTCTCATGGATAGGTTCACCTTCCAAGCGTTTGAAACCTTTGATACTATCCCTAAGGGTCATTATCCTTGATGGGGGAAAGAATCTCACATGGAATGCGGTAGTAAGCTCATCCCAAGAAGAGATGGAATCCCTTTGCAACTCAGCCAACCATTTACTAGCCTCACCCATTAAAGAGAATGGGAACAACCTTAGACGGACTGATTCTTGTGATACATTCTTGAATGAGAACAACCCATAAACGTCCACGAAGTTCTGAATGTGCTCATGTGGGACTTCGTGAGCCAATCCTCCATATAATCCCTTAATTTGGAGGAACTGCAACATTGTGCTTGTGACATGGAAGACGACATTCCCTTCAATTAGAGGCAGACGTATTGCACCCATACCACCTAATAGAATTGGGTCATTTACATAATTGAGGTTTCCCAATATCGTCTTGGTAGCCCACTTGGCTACCATTGCTCCCGTTTACGCTCATCTCTTCCTCTGTTTAACACAAGCAACACAAAAACCAAAAAATAAAGGAAATAGATTCAACTACAACCAAAAAGATCACAATTCAACTTCACTAAAAGAATTTTAAACAACACCCCTCCCCCGCAGCGGTGCCATGTTTGATTAACGTGTCAAAAATACCTCATCCAATTCTAGGTATAAACGATCATTAAGTAGTGTAAAACACAACAAATGAGTAGGGGTCAAACCCACGGGAGCGGTATGTGTTCAAATTCAATTAAGAAATACAAATGTGGTCTAACTAGCTATAGGAATAGAAATTATTGAAAAAGACATGAAACAAATCGAAAGGGGTGACACAAATGTCAGATAGGGGATTTTTGTTTGCAGTTATCAACTACTATGCAGTCACACAAAACTGAAATAAAAATACGGAGAGGAATTCTTGGGATGTGATCGATTATAGGCAAATTTTTCTATATGGGTAATTGTAATTACTAGTAAACAACTAAATATCAGTGTGTAGGCTAGACTATAAGGGAGATAGGTTTCTCTCAAACAACTACCCCGAATTAGGTGATTTTTGTCGAACATCAACAAGCATATCAGTTAAGAATAACCCACACCTTAATTCACCCACTCTCTCGAGCTAGATGGGTAAGATTGGGTTTAGGATTCACTCTCTCGAGCTGAACCCATATCAACCCAATACATACAAACCATTAATCAAAAACCTTAGTTCTGAAACCTCTCTGCATTTGCAACTACAATTCCTAAATTAAACCTCAGCTAATGATTAAACCCACTTTAATAGAGCATTTAAAGTAGTAATTAACAATACCCATAAACTAATTGAACCCATAATCACATTATCACACCCTAAAAATTGAGGTTTTAGCCAAACATCATAAAAAGGTAAAAAGAGTTACCAAATCGATTAGCCATCAACTGGGTATGAGTATTCAAGCCTTTACAATGTTCCAAATTGAAGATAATTAGTAACCCACTTGCAAAAACTCTGAATTGAGTCTCAAAAAGCCTTCAAGTCTACAAGAAAACTCTCAAACTAAAAAAAAAGGTATTCTAAATGGTAGCTATATTTTCAATTAACAGTTCAAAATATTATTTATAGTTGCAAAAAAGTAGCCACGATAGGCCATTAGGCGAGGTAAGTCGAGTTCACCGAGTGGTTCGGTGAACCGCCCTTTGCTCTCTTCTATCGTCGTTATGCATTGGTTCTCACTATCCTCGAGTCCTGTAACTTTGGTCGATCCATCTTGTTATCACAGAATTGATCAGCGATTCGCCGATTGCCCTTTTCCTGTCACCCACTTGATTTCTTCCCTCAAGGTTGGCACACTAGAACTTTAGGCGGATCGAAGAGCCACTCTACGAGTCGCCGAGTGGTCTTGGTGATCACCAAGCTCGCCTTTCTCCATTTCTTCAGCTTGTTTTGTTCCTTTCTGCCTATTAGTGTCCTTGCTTTGCTCCTTAATCCACATACCTGATAATCAAGGCTTTAACATCAATTTATAGCATAACTTAAGCATTTGAGGACACTAAAACTATCAAAACAAACCCTAAATGAGTCCAAATCTCGGACTCACCACTTGAGCAGACATGAAGGACCTGGTACTTGTTAGTACACAAAGGTTTTGGTAAAAACATCATGAGATATATCTCTTTCTTCTGTCAATATCAGACACAGTCCAACTCTCAAACTCCAAAACCCTCTCTCTTTTGGTTATGGAGGGGCAGATATCTAAAAATGTTCTTTATTTTACTGTTATAGGAATACACACTTGTTAAAGGAAAACAACTATTAGGAAAATCTTGCAAGTATACAAAGATCATAGTATTTGGTTGAAAAAAGTGGAAGAAATGGATTGTATGGTGGTTGAAAAGGTTTATCCATTGCTCATACTGTAATTGAAAGAGTTGTCTTGGGCTTCAATTGATTCAGCCCTGGGAATTTAAGGTAAAATCTTGTAAGTCATTTTGTTAATGAAAGAGTTGTTTTTTATTTGATTGATCTTATATGCACCAGTTGTGTAAATGATCAATTTTTGCAAGACCTAGAGAGGTAGTATTAGGAACGAAGATATATTTAATTATGTGGGAGTGGTCCCTGTGTGGACAGGGTGACGAAAGCGGGATATAGATTGTTCTAGGGAAGAGGAGAAGTGTAGATTCCTTTGTTATTGTATTATTGGTATTGCTTCTCCTCTTAAAAAATCGGAACCATCCCAGTCTCAATTTCCTCATCTTGTCCACCACGAGGAAAACTCCAACCTTGTTTAATATATCTTCATTTCTAATACTATATCTCAACGACAATTAAGAATTTCATTTACACTTTTAGTGCATATAAGATAATCCAATGAAAAACATAACTCTTTCTTTAACAAAATTACTAGGATTTAAGCACATACAAGGTGTTACCTAAAATTCGCAAGGCTGAATCAATTGGAAGTCCAAGGCATCTCTTTCAAGAAGGTTGTGAGAATTGAAAAACCCTTTCCAACCCCCACTCAATAAATTCTTACATGTAAGGTACTTGGTGGGAAATCTTTCTTCATTTTCATCCACAAAAACAACAACGTCATCATATTTTTACAATTCGAAATCATAACAATTTCTCAAAAAACTCTACTATATCATAATATTTATAAAAAAATCTAGAATATAAAGGACCGAAAACAACTCTAATTGAATCAATAATAAATTTCACTTACCAACAAATATCTCCCCGAGACATGCGAAGGGAGCATACATTTGACAAAACTTGGAAACCTAATATGCTAATTTGCTTGAAATTTTTTGGCTCACAGTTGGGTTGATGAGTCTACTTTAGCAGAGTTGTGCTTTTGTCCCTTCCTTTCAGTTCTAGTAAAATGTAGAATCAAAAGAATTTTTAGAGAGTTAATAAAACCGTTCAGAGAACAAGGTAGCAATTCATAATACTAGATGGAATGATTATCTACTACTATGTATTTAATTAATAGATTGTCATCTAAGGTGCTAAATCCTTAGTCTCTATATTTAGCCCAAATCATGGATGGTGACTGAAGATCAAGTGAAGAGCAGCGTAACCAGACTTTGAATCTGTGACCATAAGACATCTGAAGAGTCCTATGTCAAATCAATAGGGCAGTGTGACCATACCTTGAATATTCGAACATAAGTATTATAAATAATACCATATCAAATGAACATCACAATCCCAAACTATCCGGCCACGCCCCATAGCATTATCGTGAATCAGTAGGGCCGTAGAAAAGGGGATGTATGGATAGAATGTCATCAGAGTAGAGCTACAGTCTAACTAAGACTCATTCTATCATACCTAATTCTGCTACATCAATCTACATGGAGCTATGTCATCTGAAGCAAGCACATAATCCTAAATACGCAAGTCTATGGAAGGAACTATACTCCTAGACTAAGGTCGAACATGTCTTCAATCACAATAATAACTAATAACTGTTGACACCCAATTTTGACCGACCTTTAACCCTTTTTGGAAATGCTATTCGATTAATTACTTATTTTAAAATATATTTTGAGTTTAAAATTTTAGTCGATTTTGTCTAAAAATTATATATTTTAGTATGCTTGCTTTATAAAATTATCGTAGATATTATTAAAATATTTTTAAAATTATTAGTAAAACTCAAAATAATTCAAATGTTTTAAAATTTAAGTGATTTTAATTATAATAGTTGTAGTATTTTAATTGGATAGCATTTCTTTAAATTCCCTTTAAATCATTTAAATTTTAGCCAATTTTATTCTAATTTCTTTCAATTCTAGCCACTCCAATTCAAATTCCCATTGCAATTCTAGCCAATCCATTCCAATTCTAGCCAATCCAATCAGATTTCAAGACCCCATCCTTTAATCGCAACCTTCCGTGCCCTAGATTAAATCTCCACCCTTCATTCGAAATTAATCAACAGATGAGATCAATTCCTTAGCTCTTTCCTATTCAAATCTAAGGACCAAAACCTAATCTATTCCTCATTTTACTCTTCCTCTTCCAAGAAACAGATCCGCCGCCTCCTCTCTCCTCGCCATCTCCGGCGCCCCCTTGCTCTCTCTCCTCTTCTCTGTCCCTCTCTTCCTCCATTCTCTTCTCTTCTCCTTCTCTCCCTTTCTTTTCTCTCTTCTTCTCCGGCGGAGAAGCAGCAGCGCGAGAACCAGCAGGCGCTGGCCGCCTCTACTCCATTTTCCGGTGGACAGCAGCTCGACGAGAGCAACGAGCAGCAGCAACCAGCGGCGCCGGTAAAAAATCAGCAGCTCTAGTGCTCCGACCAGCAAGCAGCAACAACAACATGTCAGCAGCCCCAACGCCTACCTCTGTTTCTTTCTTTTTCGGCGGAATCACCATCAATGCAACCGAAAAAAGCACCCATATCTTTAAATGGGTCTCCAATTTTGATCGGGTATTATCGCTTAAAATTTATGTTTAATCTCATTATTTTGCTTCTAATCTGTAGCTAAACCTTGATTTTCAGGATTATGATTTATTCATTATCGGAAACATTATTAATCTCTCTGTTTGCTTAATGTTTCATGTTGAAATCTTACTGCCTGACTAAATAGGTTATAAATCTGCCTGTTAGCTTTCGTTTGCTTCCATTTAAATGTTACATGTCCATGATTGTGCTTAATCGATTCTCATTCATGAATTCTTGGCGATTTCTAATTTTGCCTATCGGCCTAAGGTTCACTGATCAGGTTAGTGTGTGATATCATCTTATTTACTTATGGTAACTTTGATATATATATATAATTGCAGCATATCTTATTCCCTCAATTGGTTCTGCGACGTGATTTAAATTAGCAATAATTTGCATTTTTGATATAATTTGGCTGGCTGTTAGTTGATGGCTTGATTGCAGGAAGTAATTATGGTAAAATGGATTTTTATGTGCCATAAATCTAATCTCTTTAGATTCTTACTTATTTCTATTATGGTAAATTTCACTTATTCCGGTTAATTGATTCTCTTTACATGATTAGGGGAAAGATATCCCTGATTTATTCTTTAATTTATTCACTTCCCTTCTACTGATGGTCACCTAATTGACTATATAAACAGAACTTTCTTGATCATTCAAGGGGGAGGAGACAGAATTCACACTCATACTCACACACTCTCACACTTGAACACTCTCACGCTTCTCTATACTTGCTATCTTGCTGTGTACGGGTCGAAAGTTGGATTAAGGGGTCTTCATTGCTGATTAATATTCTGCATAATTGGTTGGCTCCCCTTCGTTAGGTTAAATCTCGTTTTTCACTATTACTTTGAATATTGTTGTATGTTCGAAAATAAATAAAAAGGAAGCATCCGGGTTAGTTTCCTTATCCCTTCCTTGTCAATGTGTGATCTTATGTGTTCTGTGACTCGTTTGAAATTCGTATGTTTGTTATGAATATTTGTTTTGTTTCTATATAGTTATTATTATGCTATGATCTCGTGTTTGGTATTATTATGTTTAACAGGTTTTGAACTCAAGTTCAAGACATGAAGAGTCGCCTAGGGCGATATACCGGATAGAAGTCATTGTTGTTTAGTAGTTCATTTTGTCTTGTATTATGTCGTTTACTATTCGCTTTTGTTCGGGTTTGTAATATTTTGTATAACTCTCTAAACCCTATATATGATATAACTTGGGGGATAGTCTAAGGGGGAGGGGAATATGTGCTAATTGTTTACTTTTTTTTTTTTAAATTTACTACTTGTGATTGTTTAATATAATCTGTCTATATCTACTGATCACATAAAAAATTTAAAAATAAAAAATGAAACGTGTTATTATCACCTAAAATAATTGGTCAAAACCAAGCATTTGTCTGTCTATAACTTTGTTCTTCTGGAAATTCGAAATCAGTCGGCATGCATTAAATTAATTCAATCTCTGCTAAATCTGGAACGTGTTTATATGATAATATTTATGCCATTCTATGTGGAGATTCATGTCTATAATCAAGTTATATTTTCAGCATGTTTAATTAATCATATTAAACAATTTTAAGCATGTTAATCGGTTTTAAATTAATTAGACTCTAATAGCCTTTGCATGTTAAAACCTGGTTTTAATAGTTTAGCATGTTGATTAGTCAGACGTTAACAATTCCTTGTATGTTAATAATTTTCCAGCATGTCTTATCACTTAGAAACCATGCCTATAGGACTTGACTAATAAAATTGATGCTATTTGATCAGTTTAAATAATCTCAGCAGGTTTTAATAACATAATCTTGTCAATTAATCAAATTCTAATTTATTTAAGTTAATAAAATTGCATCATGTTAATAGTTGGGTTAATCTTTCTGTCAGCATGGTAATTCGGTTAGAAATCATGCCTAAGATTAAATAAATAATTTTTCAGCATGTTAAATAATTGAAATAAATATGTTGCACATTTTCTGCTCACTGTTCCACTAATCCTGCATTTGCAATAATTTTATGGTCACTTGGAATAATAATGATAATTTCTAGCATGTTCAAAAACTGATTTAGATCTGCTACACATTTTTCTGTTCATCTAGATAAATCTGCTATGCATAGTAATTTAGATCCCCCCTTCCTAGATTGTTATAACAAAATAAAGCTAACCTATTTGCATGTTTCTGGTACTGTTAGTGGTTAATATCTTCCTGCATTTTTAAGAGTTGAATCAGCATAATAATATTTTTGAACTAAAATTTTCTTCTGACTTGCTCTGTCACTCAAAATTAATCTTCCGCATTTGCTACTTGCCACCCTAATTCAACTCTGTTTTAAATATTAACCTCTGCATCATAATTTTGCCACTTAAAAATCAGCTACTAAATCAGCTTCTGCATTAATAAACTGATCTGCTCTAAAAAATAATTCCTGCATTTATAATCTTTCTGCCACTGTTAAATACTGCAATATCACTATTTCTGTTACCTGACATAATTTTAACGAATCTGCTACGGCATGTTTTAATCTTAAAATATGTCCTTGATAAAATCTGCTACTATTTTAAAAGTAATTTTCTGCATCTGGTACTTGCTGCCTCGATTAAATCTTGTTTGAATCAATTTCTGCACTGTTTTGCCACTTAAAATAAGCTACTAAATCAGTCTCTGCATATTAATTATTGTCATTCTGCCACTGGCTCACCTCTAGACTTAAAAATCTGCTCTACGTGAGATTTTTAGTTGAATTACTTTAGCCACTGTTTTCCTCATAATATCCATGCCTACTCAATTAACTGTTAATATTTGCTCTTTGGTTGTATGTTCACACACTTAAGCATGAGACCTTTCACTTTATGTGTGTTTGCTCGCATGTTTAATAAAATCTAGAGGCCAATATGAGACCCTATGTACTAAATGCTCGTCCAAATTGTTTGATTTGGTGTCTAGGTGGGCCTGTTAGGAGTTTATTTTAGTCTAAATCTACCTCAATAGTAGTCCAATGCCTCTTGGACCTTAAGCGGGGATGCTAGGCACCTTTTAGAGACGAAAGCATGCGGTGGTGGGGTATGGGTAGTTTAGGCCTTATGGATATGATGACATCGACTCAGGCTTAAAGCGACAAACCTTGGTTTTGTCTGTCCCTACACGGAAGCCTATCGAAAATAAAGAAAAGTCGAGTGCTGATCCTTAAGTCCTTCAGAGTCTCCCTTCCCTTTTTGCCCCTTTTATTTGTTTATAATTATAATTGTTTGGGGTAGCTTGAAAATAAAAAAATAAAAAAATAAAAAAAAATTGTTTGCTTATCTACTTGTTCAATTTCTGTCTCTTCGCTTATCTTTATATTAACTGTTTAATATTTATTTGTTATTATGTTATCACTTAGTCTTGCATGCTTAACTAATTAATTAAAATAATTAAAGTTCCCTTAATTGTTTAATATTATGTTATCACCTAGTTTTGAATGCTTAATTAATTAAATAAATGAAGTAATCTTAATTGTTAAATATTTTTATCACCTAGTTTTTGCATGCTTAATTAATTAAAATAACTAAATTGACCTTAATTGTTTAATCATAGCTATCACCTAGTAAGCATGTTTAACTAACTAAATAATAAATGAAGTGACCATACGTGCTACTTGTAACCCCCACATATTGCATGAGATACGGCCGGAACCCACATTTGTGGACCTCAAGGGATGCCTAACACCTTCCCCTCGAGGTAACTTGAACCCTTACCCTGATCTCTGGTTCGTTGACCTTTAGTTAGATTTAGCTAGGTTAGATAGGTGCCCTAACGTGCCTTAATTTTTTAGGTGGCGACTCTTCAATAATCCAAACCAAAAAGCTCCCAAAAAGAGTTGTTAGGTCGAAGGTCCGTTTTTCGCTAGGAAAACGGGTCGCAACAATAACCAAGTACGAACAAGCCACAATGTATGGATAGGCCCGAACAAGAAGAACAACATGCTAGTAGCCTGAAAATCCTAACAAAAGCTTAAAACTTGATATTAACTAACTAAGCATGATCAACTATCTATCAAACCCAAATTCACAATAATAAACATTTATTTACATTCTCGAGCTAAATCTTAAGAACAGGAAGCAGTAGCCTACCTCAAGGAAAATCACAAGTGCTTCAAATTTACAATTCCAATGCTTCTCCTTTTCGAACGACCTCTGAATGATACAACACTATCAAATATAGAATAACAATATTAACACGATCGTTTAGACACCAATCATGTTAATTATAGATAGACCAAAATTTGAGTCAATATGCGAATGTGGGACCCACCTTAGGAATCCAAGAATTGACTCCATCAAAATGTCCATTTAAGCTCCCTAACTTGTATCCTAAAATGAGACACAAATTATGGCACGAACCACACACAAACACCTACATTCAACAATTAAACATTTAAGAACAATAAAGAAAGCCGACAGCCACTTCGTCGACGATTAAGTAAAGAAGCTTTCCCCAGCATTCTCGAAATACTCCAATGCATAGCCACCACCTTCCGAACACACAAAACTTGAAATCACCCAAATCAAACACTAACAACTCTCACAATCGCAAAAGGATATGCTAGAACAAAAAGAAATCATAGTATGGTATTTTATTTAAACGTCAAGTCACCACTACACATCAGATAGCAGACAAAAGGTGGTCAAGATAACAACCCACTCTTTAAAGGTCCTTCGCGATCACAAAAGTCAAACCTCGCGAACAAGATGACCAAGGGTGGTCAACACCACATGACCACTCATCTATATTATAGATTGAGGCCCATGTGATCATACTGGTAAAGCACAACCCTCCATGATTGATAAGGCACATATGTAACCTCGCTAAAGGAAGAACCAACACAATATGTTGGTGCATCAGTCGGAAACACTGACGGGGTTCTCAAAATTCAATTGGAACCTCATGCACGAAAAATAAAGGGGGAGAAATATACTCATCGTTCAAGTATATGTCGATGAATCTATCTTTTGAGCAATATTGGATACATTAGGCGAAACATTTACAAAGTTAATGGCCAAGTGATGAGTTTGAATTGAATATGATGGGGGAACTAAACTTCTCTTTAAGCTTACAAGTTAAGTAGTCATCAACATGCACTATGATCAATCAACAAAAGTATAGTGGTGATTTGCTAAAACGCGTCCACATGGAAAGTGCCAAGCCCATTGATACTGCAATAGAACCGCTAAAAAAAATGAGACATTGACATCCATCCGTAGTTGAGACAATGTATTGAGAAATTATTTGCTCTTTACTATACATTAAAACAAGCAGACTAGATATAGTCTTTAGTGCTGGAATGTGTTCAAGACTTTAAACCTATCCTAAGGAGTCCAACTTGAAAGATGCAAAAATGAATCTAAGTAATGGAGACTCCATATAGCTCACATGTAAACTGCTAATTTAACTATGAGGTAGGTTTTAAGCACAAAAAATATTGTGTTAAGACTCTTTTATGTGATGGACTTAATTAACTATAAGTTCATTGTGGGAATTAATTATAACTATTACAATCAAATGTAAAATGTTATACAAAATCAGAAACACAAGTTAATAATAGATTAGTACCCAAAAGTAGATCATAAAAAAGAGATACACAAGATGTTAGCAAGGTAGAGAATGTAATATTTGGTGTTCCTCCCTCCATTCATTTATGTACGAGTGAGTTTCTAAGGAGCTAAAGATAGAAATAAAGACGTATATGCATATTTCATGTCTTTCGGTGAAATTGAGTATTTATAGCAATTCTTCGACTTCAATTTTTGTGTAAACATAAAGGGTAATATGAATAATAGAAATCTTATCAATAACAAAATGGGAAGCAACAATAATATGAGCATTTATGTGATAAGTATGTACTAACTCACCAGCAGTACAAAGATTAATATGACGTCATGAGCATGTACGAATTCTATGATTGCCTTCTTTTTGACAGAACATATCTATTATACATCACGATACCCAAGATCCATAATAGAAATGAAAATGAAATCACAAAAAACATTAAGATCTAAAGAACTGATTTCTAAAATAATGTAGTTCAATAGAGAATAGACAAAGTGGAGTAAGGATTTACCTTTTGTGGTGTAGTGATTTGTCCATTATCATAGGTCTCAAATCTACACTCATTCTTCAAAAAGTGTAAAGAGAGACATAGAAAGGAGTCAAAATGTTTTGTGAGAGGATATGCAGATTAAAGAGAGTGGTTTGTGAGTGTAAAATCTTCTCTATACTTCAAGATTTGATGTGCCTTGGAGCATGAAATGAAAGAGTCATCTATCGGGAGAGGGACATGTAAGAAGGGGTAGGGAAAAAGACTATATTTGTCTCCAAAAAATGAAAAAATCTGAACATATCCATGGATGAGGAAAGTTGCAAATTAGCATGAAAATTGCAAGAGATAGAGGGGAAGAGAAAGTGTGGCTGATGAGAAGAAAGTAGATTTAGGATTTGGGCTACACTATTTGTTTTTGTGTGCTGATTCAGAAAGATTTATTTTCGAAAAGAATTGACACAACATGACAACCTATAGACTATAGTAAATACATTGTTTTCCTTATTCTTCATTCTCTATTTCCTTTAAAAAGAAAAAACTAATTATTTTATTGTTATTATTTGTTTCTCTATTTCCTTTAAAAGGAAATATCTATTAGGTTATTGTTCTTTTTTTTCTCTTCTTTATAATTTTTTTCTCTCCTTTATAATTTATCAATTGTTTTAAAATAGCGTTCTTTCTTTCCTTTTTATTCTTTCTTTTTCTCTATTTCTAAATTCTTTTCCATACGTATATTTTCTTCTCTACCAAATTTTTTTTTCTTCTGTAATTCACTCTTTTTATGTAATATTTCCTTTTCCTTAAAACCACTCCATAATTAGAAATTCACAGTTCTTTCATTATTTTCTCTTAGGATTTTGATTATTTCTTTTCTTATGTAAAACTTCTCACCCATCTATTTATCTGTACTTTCTGATTTTTACTATTTTTTCACTCGAAAATATCCCCCCCCCAAGTCAAAAGTCTAATTATTGTCACTGCCTAAAATCTCAGGTCTTGATAACACCTACTAACAAAACCAGTAGGTAAGCCAAACACATAGCCCATAACCAAAACCGACAAGCTAGTACACGGAGTAGAAACATATAGAAAGTAAGGAAACAACATCAAATAAAATAAAGAGACATACAATCTTATGTTTATTTTATGAAAAATATTTTTTAATGAAAAACATTGTTTCATGCAAACCTATTTTCTAAGTAAAAAAACACTGTTTCATGAAGGAAACATATTGAAAGTAAGGGAACAACATCGAATGGAAAATGTTTTCTAAAAAAAAATGAATAGTCACTTCGATCAAAGAAAGATATTGTTTCATGAAAAGACGAGTTACTTCATATATTTATGGCCTTCTTACATCTAACTTAAGCCTTCTTCTCCTAAATCCTAGAGATCGGCATTAATACGTCATCATCCTTTTCATCTTCTTCTTCTCCATACTTACAACCTAAAAAAATAAAAATTCTCTGGTTTTCTATTTCAATTCTTTCTACACTTTTCATAGGTAAGCTTTTGTAATTCAAGACTTAGTGAATCACTGACCGTCAAATTAGAATTAAGAGATAGAAAATGAATTTAATGACCCTCGATGTTATTTCTGTATTTTTTCATACTTAAGCTATTTTCCCCTACACATAGCTTAGTTGTAGCTCTTGTGTGGTATGACATTAGGTGGCACATTTCCCAAGGTGTTTGGGAGTGCTTTGAGCTATGTTTTTCCTCTTGGAGCCTTTTGAAATAAAATAGTGTTGACTTTAGTCAACATCTTGAAAGTTTAATGTTGAATAAGGATTATGTCAGCTCCATCAACTTCGAAAGGTATTTTTTGGTCTAGTAATGTGGTTGGTTTGGGTTTCGATGCTTTCATTTTAAGTTTGTGACATTAGATATTTTAGCTTTAAATTTTTGGCCAAAGTTTGACTACTGTAAACGATCTTGTTAAACACGCTCAAATGGAAATTGAATCAGCATAGTTAATTCCAAAACATCGAGTTTGATCTAGAACGACCTTTTGTTTTTATCCTAAGGTGTTTTTGGATGAGTTCGTGGCTTTTGTCATTTTTTTGGTGTTTCGCTATAAGTGTTGACTTGGGTTAACATTTTTACGAGATGATATATGTTAATTTTATTCAATTTCGTTTAGTTTGGAATATCACTTTTTATTCAATTCCCATTCTTGGTGAACTTCTGATGCAATGCTTGGCCGACATTTGCAGAGAGAAGTGCCACATTTGTGAAAGGTTAACATGGATGACCTCCATGTGTGCAGGCAAGCCTTTATGTTCGTGAGGGGTTTATCACCTGGAAGTTATAAGATTTAAAAGTCACTTTCACCCTGCAAACTCAATTTAATGAGTTGGTCTTTTGGCGAATTAGAGAGCATTTCTTGGTGGATTTGAGTTATTCTTGGTGGGTTGCATCTGGAAACAACATGGCCACTTTTCGAGACTGAGAAATCCTTCGTAAAACTTGGTATAATCCAACAATTTCCTCCTAATTCTCCATTTGTGATTCACTTGACCTAATTAATGGTGGGGTCTGATTTGGCTTGATTGTTGCTCGGATTGGGCCCATTTTCGGATAACAAGTTGCTTGAGCAATGTAGGACCTCATGTTAGAGTCAATTTTTAAACTCTGTATATAGGTCCCATGATTGTGTTTTGGGCTTGTTTTTCCATTTTGGTTTCATATATTTATATGAGTATTATTTTTCTTGTTTTGGCATTCCTGCCATGTTGCTCATACCGTGGTATCATGTGTAGAGGTCCTTTGGAAGGGAAAAGCTCTGGAGCAGAGGTTGTTGTGTTGTTTCAGCCTTGACGTACGTTACAATTTCACTATTCTTAGACTTGGCTTAGTTTCTTTAATTATTTATTGAGTATTATCGCACGTTAGGTTGAAATTTAAGATTAGTTTAGGCTTTTTGATCCTTAGTAAATATATGGCATTCCTTCGGCGGTTTAGTGTAGCTTTCAGCTGGAAAACCTTAGATTAGGTTTATCTTTGATTTTGATATCATTTAGTATCATTAGAAATGACTTCTATGTAGTGTGAAACCTAGTATGCCGCGTGTTTATTAGGTATGAATTGTTTACTTCTACTCTTGAGCTTGAGTTTTAAATTATTTTTAGCTAGTATATTTATCTGCGCTTCACGCGGGAATTTAACATCACAGAATTTATAAAATAATATTTAAAACCTATTAGTCATTAAAACTAAAATACTATATTATCTTACATACAAGATTAGGTAGCAACAAACATTAATAATGTAAAGAAAAATAAAAATTATTACATCTTATGATTTATCCTTAATAACATAAGCATAAATTAATGAATGTTAAAATACAAACCAGGATCTTTAATATAAGCAATGGTGTCAGTGAGCCAATACATACAAGGATTTTTAACATAAGCAATGGTGTTAGTGCGCCACTCAACAAGAGCAAAGTACATAAATATGTAATTGTGAGGAGGAGAAGGAGGATAAGAACTTTCGTTGTTTTAAAATGAGAGGAATTCCTTCTATTTATAGACAACAAAGGGTAGTGTGAACAAATGTTTATTGTGCCTTATGGGAAATGTTACAACTATTTGGAAAAGTTGCAACCCTTCGTAAAGGTTATAACCTTTCATAAAAGTCACAACTTTGCATAAAAGTTGCAACTCTTCATTAAAGTAGCAACTTTTCATAAAAGTCGCAACTCTTCATTAAATGTCACAACTTTTCATGAAAGAGAAAGACTATTTTTGGAAATAAATAAATTAAAAGGGAATTCTTGTTTGTGGTGGCGCTACGTAGGCGGGCCTAAGGTTCTCTTTTTTATATATATACTAGGTAATAAACCCGCACTTCATGCGCGCATAATTAATATTTCTAAGCTTTTGAACAATCTTTCCAATAACAAATTGTTATAAGTAAAAAAAGTAGATTTTAGTAGGTTTTAAGAACATTTCAACAGAAATTAAATGATTTGACATTATCACATATCTCAAGAATTGTAAATATATAATAAATGATTAAAAATATCTTGATATCTAATCCTTTTTATCTTTTACATAATTTTTCATAATATATGTTTGATGATATAATTGTCCTGTTAAAACTGAGTAATGTTTTTATTAGCAATTAAACCTCACTTTTTCTATTTTTTTTACATGAAAAATATAGAATGTGATAATTTTATGGTAAGAATAACTCCTTGTGAAAAAAAATTATGTGAAAGTTTTCGATAATCAATATTATTTATAAATAAGTTAAGACCGTTAAAAATGTACACCACAACAACATAAATAATTTTTTTTAGAGACAACCTACTTGTCTGAGGTCAAACGTTCACCACTTTTCGTTATTGTTACTTTGTTAGTCTAATAAAATTTATAGAAGGAGAAAAATAAATTTGAAACAACAACAAAATAATATTGTTGACCCTTTTAAAAATTTATTCTTCATTAAACTGCTGCTCCGAAGGCCCATTCTAGATGCTTCATCAATGCAACTTTACGACTTTTTCAGAAATATTTATGTATAATTTTTGCATTATGAAAGTACAAGTAGATCAAAATGTTGGATTCTTGACTCATGTTAAAAAATATTTTCGAACATTAAAAAATTTAAAATGAGTATAACATAGATAACTCAAATGCTCGGCAATAACTTGGGACATAAAGGACAACAAATCTATGTTTATAGACATATGTTTTGTAGCTTAAGATATTTCTTTTATTTAGAGAAGATTTTGTTTCATATTCTTCAAATTAAGCTTGCCGAAAATAGTCATAATGCACACAAAAAATATTTAGAAGAGCCGCATGAGAATGAAAAAAAGAAAAACATTAAAAGGATGAAAGCTTTGTCCAAGTGGGATCATATACATACCAAACGAAAAATAATCAATACAATTTTAATGAGACAAAAAAACAATGAGAACAAACATACATTAAAGGGAGTAAACTATGAGATATCCAATGATGATAACAAATCATTCTAACCAGAAAAGTTCCTATGTTTGGAAATAACATACCTCAAAAAATTGACTAACACTTCAATCAACTTTCAATCCTTAAAGTACTCATAATATCCACTGATAAAATTTAGTAATAATAGATAACAACAACATAAAAATGAAAAAATATGGGCATGCAAAGTTATTAACTCTCAGAGAATTTTCTAAATCTGTAACAATAGGATGAGACAAAATGATAAAACAAAGCAATGGTGTCATTGAATCATTTAACAGGAGAAACGTACACATATATTTAATTGTCCATAAGAAAAAGAAGTTCATTTTTTTTGTTATTTTAAAAAGTACACGTGAGCAAATGCTTATTTTGTCTTATCAGAGAGGTCGCAACTCTATGGAAAAGTTACAACCCTTCGGGAAGGTCAGAACCTTTCATAAAAGTCATAACTTTTCATAAAAGTCGCAACTATTCATAAAAGTTATAACTTTTCATAAAAACCACAACTTTTCATAAAAGTCGCAACTTTTCATAAAAGTCACAACTTTTCATGAGAGAGGAAGGCTAGTTTTGGAAATAAAATAAATAAAAAGAGAATCCTAGTTGACGTGAGGGATACCAGGCTTGAGAGATCCATCTCATGGATGATCAAGAGTGCTTTCATTGCTGCACTGACCCCCCTCTAGACTTCTATTGACACTCTCACCACGAAAGTCTAGGCTTGTGAGAGCAGGCAGGGGGAGACCTCCGAGGTTACGGCTTTGAAAGATGAGGTAGCAGATTTGAGGAAGGATGTAGACTATCTAAAGTCTTGTGACTTCACTTCACTACTGGAGGCTGGTGATGATTTGGACACTCCTGAGACTTTAGAGATTCCTACGACTACCATCGGATATGTACATAGGGATGATGCAACAGTTTATGAGTCGGATGCAGTGACCGACGATGAGTAGATAGAGGTGCATGATGCTGTAGTTTATGATGATCTGGCTGACTAGGAGGATGTGATGTTCGAGACTGCACGCTAGGCATCTTTGAGAGACACCACCATGGGTGGGTCCAGTGGAGCTGGTCCTTCTAAGGTGACTTCGGGTACTGAGGCATGAGATGAGAGAACTACACCGGGTACTGATGCCCAGACTGATGGAGCGACTGTTTAGAGAAATTCCCTCTTTACCTCCCTCTTTGTCTTATTTTTTGACTTTTGGATACTTTTGCTTGCATTTGAGGACAAATGTTTTTATTTGTGGAGGGTGAGGCCCACGTTTTTTGACCTTTTGTGAATATGGTTTTGTTTATATATTTTGGTTTTGAGCTATAATTGTGTTTTATACTGTTTTTGTGGATGATTGAGCTTGTGGCTTCTTGTTTTTAATGAGAGCCTTCTGGAAAAAATTATGCCACCTCTTGTTTGTGTTTGAATGTGGTTGTTCTCTTGCAAATTTGAGTATTGGTCCTGATCAATACCGATGACTTTAATAGTGCTCATAGTCGAACAAAATTGAATTTGCGGCTACGATGAGGCCAAATGAAGTTGCATAGACAATATGTGAACTTTTTGCATCTTGTTGTAACTAGCCAAGTATCAAATTGAGTCTCTTGTGATGAACATTGCACACTAGCGAGAAAGTGTGGAGTCTTGTTTGACATTGGTGTCAATGACTTGTGTGATGAGCTTACCGTGAACCATGCGGTATGACACCTAAAATTTGCCCCGTTGGTCCGGTTGACTAAGTGATGCAATCTCTTGATATGATCTTAGGCAACTTTGAAGAGTGTGAAACAATTTGACAGTATACCTCTTTTTGTGGCCTACCTTGTAAGTGTGTGAACCCCATTTGAGCACCGTTTGAGCCTTAACCTTTTCTTGGAAGAAACTTGATAAAATAGTGACCTTTCTTGATCCATTAACCATAATGCTCATGATCTGTGGTTTGTGTGAATAGCCAACTTAGGCCGAAAGCCTAAGTAAGAGGTGTGGTTAAAAGAGAAGGTAAATCAAGAAGTGCAAGAAAGTCCCCTTTGACCCATGGTTTTGAGAAAAATGGAACCCCTCCATATAAAAAAGAGAGAAAAAGAAGAAAAAAATGAAAAAGAAAAAGAATGAAAAAGTTGTGGAATAAAGTTGTGAAAATGCAAGAAGAAATGAGGTTTCCAATAGTCCATGGAAAGTGAATAATAGGATGACTTGTAAGCACGAACGAAAATGATGAAGAAAAGGAAAGAAAGTGTTGTTCACACCACATTTCATGAGGATTACAGTCACTGACCCTAAATGACCATACCTTTGCACTCAGCCCCGTTATAGGCCTTGAAAAGACCTTTTTTTTTTATCTTGAGTGAGTTGAAACAGGTGTCGATTGGAAAATAAGGGCAACCCAATGGGTGAAATCATTCATTGTGTTCATCTTTGTGAGTGTGAGCGTTGCATTTGATTCCTGAGCTTTAAAATTGTGAACCATTGTGTGTGAATATGGAATCATTCTTTGTGTGAGGGAATTTGAGTACCTTGTTGAGCTTGAACTTGCATTTGAAGCAAGTATTGTGAACTTGAGAATCTTTAATAGTGGTGAGTCACAACTTGAATCTTTGAGTGCACAATTGATCCTTGCATGAGTAACTTGAGTCTTTTTGTGTGCATTCATGATCGAGTCTTGTGTAGCACTGTTTGAGACATCCTTTTTGAACTGCTGAACTTGAGTTTTACTTGAGGACAATCAAAAGTTTTAGTTCGGGGTGTTGATGAGTCCACAATTTGGACTTATTTAGGGCTTTATTTTAATAGATTTAGTGTCCTCAAATGCATATTTTGTTCCAATAACTGATGTAAATCCTTGATTTTCAGGTATTTGGATTGAGGAACAGAGCATGGACACTAACGAGCAAAAAGGAACAAGGCAACTGAAACAACGAAGAAAAGAAGGCCTGAGGATCGCCTAACCCATTAGGTGAGTTGCCGAATGGCCATTGTCTCGCCTAATGTTCCAGTGTACCAAGCCCCGAAGGACGAAATCAAGTTAGCAATAGAAATGAGCAGTCAGTGAGTCACCGAACGGTTCCGCGATGCAGTGCTATATCGCCCAAAGTTACAGAAATTGAAAATGCTGAAGACCAAAGCAGAAATGCGATGGAATTGACCAAAGGGCGGATCGCAGAGTGGATCGACGATCCTGACTTATTGCGCCGAATGATCCTTCGCAACATATTTTTGGTGACTATAAATACATTTTTATTATTTTGTTTTAATAAGGAGTTAAAGATTATTATTGATTATTGTTTAGTTTTCAAGTTGTGATAGAACTGAGTATTGAGACAATATTTCCATACTTTGAAGATTCGAAGATATCCATTTATGAGAAATTGGAAGTGGGTGTTGAAGATTAATCATCTTAGAACTTTGTAAAGACTAAATTAATCTTACCCAATTGATGGACACACAATTTGGTAACGATGTTTATCTTTTTATGATATCTAGCTAAAACCCCAATTCTTAGGGTGTGATTATGTGATTATGGGTTGATTTAGCTGTTGGATATTGTTAATTGATAGTTTAATTGTTGTTTAAAAGTGATTTCATTTAGTGATTGTGGCTTAATCTAAAGGGTTATAGTTGCAAATGCAACTCTACCTTCGTGTTTTTGGCTTGCTCGAGAGAGAGGTTTTAAAATCAAGATTACTGATTTGATGGTCTGTGGGTATTGGGTTGTCACGGGTTCAGCTCGAGAGAGTGAATCCTAAACCCTTTTCCACACATTTAGCTCGAGAGAGTGAATGGACTAATGCGAAGGCTGTTCTTAATTGCTGCTTATTGGTGTTCGAGAGAAACCAATTTGATTCAGGGTAAAATTTTTGAGAGAATTTATCCCCACTAAAGTCTAGCTTATTCACTGATTTATAGCTATTTACTATTAATTGCAATTACCCATTTGTCTACCTTATCCCATAATCCAATCAAATCCCAAGAAACCGTCTCTATATTTGTTCCTTTCGTGTTATTTGCTGTTGTAGCTGATAGTTGAAACCAAAACCCCTGTTATTTGACACTTGTGTCACCCCAAACTTGAACCATACTTTTATTCGTAAATGTTTTTACCTATGATTGGCTTGAGCATATTTATACGTTTCTAGTTATTCTTAAATACGTACCACTCCCTGTGGGATTCGACACAACTCACTTAGTTGGGTTATATTACTAACTAATTATCATTGACTCTTAGTATTGGATGAAGTGTCTTTGAAAAGTTATTAATCAGTTTCTAGGGTCGCAAGTTGGTGAAGATCCCAAGAACTTTAGTGATGAGGTCAAGAAGATCTTTGAAGTGATGTAAGTGACTACAAATGATAGGGTAGAGTTGGCTTCCTACCAGCTTAAGCATGTGGCTCGCATATGGTTCACGCATGGGAAGGAAAACAGGGGTGAGAATGCAGCTCCTGTGAATTGAAAGTGTTTTATCGAACCTTTTCTGGACAGGCTCTTCCCAAGAGAGTTGAGAGAGGCTAAAGATTTGGAAATCATGAATTTGAGGCAAGGTTCTATGTCAACTCAAAGAGTACGGAATTAAATTCACCCATCTCTCTAGGTATTCTCCACATATGGTTGCTGATTCCAAGGCAAAAATGAGTAAGTTCCTATTTGGGGTATCTGACTTGGTGAAAACAGAATGCAGAAATGCTATGTTGTTGGAGGATATGAATAGCTATAGGCTCGAGACTCATGCTCAGCAGGTTGAGGGAGATAAGCTTAGAGAACTAGCTAAGGACAACAAAAAGGCTAGAACAGGGAACTATGAGTACTCTCAGTAGAAATCGGGTGGTGGAAATCGCTCGCAGTATTGATGTTTATCGTGACCAACGACACTAACTACAGTTCGAGTGTCTACGATCGTCGATAATATAGTAACCCAATCGAGGGTTGGGGTCGTGTCTTAAGGGAGCGGTTTTGAGAATTTGTAGTGAACTAAAATTTCATCCTAATTAGTAATAGCTAAAGAGAATTACGAATAAAAATATTATAAATCAATGGGGGTGACACGAAAGTGTCAACTATCGATTTGGGGGTTTTGTCACAAAATCAAATAAAAACAGTAAAATATAAGGAAAATCAAGTATGAGGGGAGATTCTTGGGATGTGACCGCAATACAAGCTAATCTAGATTGTTGGGTACAATATTTCGATAGAAAATATGTAGATTAATAGTGACTAGGCTAAGCTTTAAATGGAAATAAATTCTCTCTCGAATAGCTTACCTCGTTTCAAATGGGTTCCTCTCGGACACCCACTTGCCGCATGAAGACCAGCCTATGCCTGACCCCACTCACTCTCTCGAGCTGAATGTTTGGATATGGGACTAGGTCTCACCCTCTCGGGCTGAACCTCATGTCGACCCACTCCTTAGGCCATCAGTCTAGTGGTCTTGGTTTCGCGACCTCTCTCTCGAGCAAGCCGAAAACACATGGGTGGTTTTGTATTTGCAACTACAAACCCATTAAATTAAACCAAAATCACTAGGTGAAATCACCATTAAACTACATTTAAGCTATCAGCAAGAAAGACCCAACAACAATCTTAACTCATATTTGCTAAATCACACCCCAAGAATGGGGGTTTTTAGCCACACATCAAGATATAGAAAATTATACCTTCAATGATGTTGAAATCAAATGGGTATAGAGAAATAAGTCTTGATTTAGGCAAAGAAAGAAGAATCAAGGAGACCCACTTCCATGTTGGGGAAGAGGAAACTCTTTCTTCTTCAAGTCTTCAAAAACCCTCTCAAACTTGAGAGAAAATAAGCGTTACAAAATAAAATATCTAATTGTGAGTATTCTAATGAAGCTTGATAATTAAAACTAACATAAAGCTAGTATTTATAGTGTTCAGAATTAATGCTGCAGCGGATCGTTCGGCGAGGTTAGTGTGAATCGCCGATCTACTCAGAGATTCGCCCATCGTCTGGTTCATCGCCTTCCTTGCTTGCTTATAACATCTTTGCATCCTGGACCATTGGGTGTTATAATACTGCTTCGTAGAACTGTTCGACGACACGCCGACTGCTCCTTTTCACCGCCGATTTGATCCTCTTCCTTCATGGTTCAACACACTGGAACAAAAGGCGGAGTAAGGCTCTGTGGCAATTCACCAAGTGGACTTCGCGATGCTCAGGCATCCATTTCTTCACTCCTTTCACCCTTTTTGTTCCTTTTTGTTACATAGTGTGCATGCTTTCCTTAAATCTTCAAATACCTGAAACTTAAGAGTTTTTATCAGATATTAGGATAAAAAAGGAATTTTAGGACACTAATTCTATTAAAATAAGGCCCTAAATGAGTCCAATTTGAGGGTTCATCAAGTATCAGCAAATGTCTTCAACTCCAGCACCTTCATCAGCTAGTTCTCCATCGCCAGTTTCTGACAGGATCATAAAGGTAGGGCATCAGTCTTTAAGTCTCAAGGGAGTGCTTCAGGTAACACGACCTACCCAACTTATCCAAAGAGTGGTAAGAACCATCTAGGCAAGTGTCTTGCAGGCAAGGAAGAATTTTTTTGGTTGTGGTAAAACTGGTCATAGGTTGAGAGATTGCCCTTCTTATAAACAGGGACAAGGAAGTAACAATAATAGGGGTTAGTCTACAGTTCTAGCAACACCAGCAGGTCGCCCAAATCACCAGGGTGCTTCATCTGGTAAAGGTGTGTAACGACTCGAAAAATGATAGAGTGAAACTAGAGCCTCATATGTGAGTTTGGAGTCGAGAACTTAATGAAATGATTATATTTGAAATTACCCAAAAAGTTCTTAAAAAAAAAATGTGCTTCGGAAGTTATCGGAAACTGATTTAGCTGTATATAAAAAGATCCGTTTCATTTTTCGAAAATCCGACTTCATATTCTTGTTTAGGGGGTCAAATTGAGTGGGAAATGGGTCTAACCCAAATTTTAGAGCAACCGTATCAAAATCCAAAATTTCCAATGAAACCTTTTTCGAGGGTCTACTTTGGAGGGTCATATATTCTAGAAAACAAATTATTTGGGTGGCAAATAATATATCCATGGAAAGCCCTTTGAGTTAGCTACCTAACGCACTTCGTTTCACCTCATTCGGAGTTCGGACGAAGAAATTATGCCCATTTTCGTAAAATC
>JAJONZ010020590.1:0-44518 GCA_029582445.1 Solanum paucissectum
AGCTTGGCTTACTATTCCCAAGTTCGAGTGTGTCCTTAAAGATTCAAGGACCTTTATGTTAAAGAGTTTCCTTAAGTTCATTGTACTAGATAGTAGTTCCTTTTGTATTGTATGGGATGTATCCCTCTTATGTTGTAGTCGTGTTTTAAGATGGCTACTTTGAGACATAGTATTCCGATGTTGTATTAAAGGTTTTAATGAAGTGACTTTCTAAGTCTTGTGTTATATTATGAAAAGTTTTAAATTTTCCGCTAATTTTCTATGATAATGCAATGACGAATGCTAAGGGCTTGTATAAGACCTCCGAGAGGTCGAATACGCCGGTAACGACTAGTGGGTGCTCTTGGGTCGTTACAATTAGGCCTAGCAACATAAGAACCACCACTATTACCTCCTTGAGATTTAGGGTTGGAAACCCTATCCTTGTTGATCCTTGGCGCACTAGAGGAGCCTTGGTTGGAGAACCTTTGTCTAAACCTTGGTCTACCTTGTCCATCGGACCTAGCATTGGAGAAGTTTCCATCACCGGTTCTAGTTCTTTTCACTTCTCTATTCCTTTAATTGAGTTGACTTCCCAATTTTTTGAGCATACACCATAAGCCTTAAGTAACCATGTCATGATTAAGCATTGTCGTACGACACTCTTCTTCAACCAAGTCGAACACACCCATCAAAAACCTATGCATATCAACCCTCGAGTCTGCCACCATTGTCGGAGCATATTTGGATATCTAGATAAATTTCAAGGCATACTCCTTAACACTCATGCTACCTTGCCTAAGGTTAATTAATTCTTCCACCTTAGTTTCCCTCAACTCTCGAGGAAAGAATCTATCAAGAAATATCGATTTGAATATTTCCCATTCAACCAGGCCCGCTCCTATGGGTTTTCCCCTCTTCCAAAGATCATACCATACATGAGTAACATCCTTTGGTTGGAAGGCGGCTAACTCCATTTTCTCTTCCGATGACACCGCTATAATAGAAAGAACTTTATAAACTTCATCAATAAACATTTGGGGATCCTCTTCCACTTTGGAGCCATGAAATTCAGGAGGGTTCATTCTAGAAAAATCTCTAACCCTAGAAGCACCAGAATTCACATTAGGATTCACCGGAGTTACAACTTATCTATTGGCTTGAGCCATCACGACTTGAGCCAACATTTGGATAGTTGACCTAAAAACCACATGGGTCACATTCTCAACCACGGGATCAATCGAAACTTGATTATCTTGAGGAGGATCTCCTTCATTCACATTGTCACCCTCTACTCTTCTTCCGTTAGCGCTTCGTGTATTCATATACTATAGATACAAGAGAAGGATTAGGAGAGGGACTTTATAGAGTTAAACTCTAAGGCGCGACTTAAGAGTAATTAAAGAAGTGAAATTTCCTAAACATCTTATAGCCTCTCATGCATAAATGTGGCGCGCTTCACACTCATGAACAAGACTCTACTAGACGTGGCTTATGAGATATCATCCTAGAATCATTCTAAACCTTATGCTCTGATTACCAAGTTTGTCACGACCTAAGGGTATCCCCTAGATGTATCAAGGCACATAGAACCCCAAAAGGCATCATGTAAGCCACTTAGCATATCATAACATAAGCATAGAACAATAAAGAGTAAAAATGCATTTCAAGTCTGAAATTTTCATAAAGGTAAGCGAAAGTCTAGATTTTCTCAATTAGCCATCTATTACAATTTTTTAACTCAAGGAGGGTCACAGCCCATACAACATAATCCGAAATTCAAGTACAAAAATGAAACTACTAAATGAAGATATTTATCTTCGAGTCATGAGGACTCACCAACAAGCAAGGAGAAATAATCAATTCCAAGCTCTAGCCACAATGGGGACCACCTTGAGAACCGGACCTTGCACTTGGGGAAAATGTAGGAAAATATGGGTTAGTACAAAAATGCACTAAGTATGATAGCCATGCATAAAATCATGAAAACATGCAAAAAAAAGGGACATTTTAGTTGAATGCATGCAATATACTAAGTTAAAGTATTAATTTGAAGATAATGGAGAAGCATAAGTCATAAGCATAATCAACTAATAGATTATTATATCATAAGAGGAACATATCATAAGTACCCTCGAAGCATACTTGTGCAATGCATGAATAAGATCCCATAATCCCACCCATGCTAAGTATAGCTTCTTGAGTAACTATAGTTCATAATTCATCTCCTTGTTCATACTATCATAATGAGGTAATAATCCTTAACCAACATAGACCATGTGAGCTTAACATGAAATCCGGTGTCTACCCTACACCAAAAAGGGGTTGTCCTACTTGCCTAAGGTAGAACCATACTCTTAGCTTAGATGGATCCACTAGCTAACTACCTATGTGGGCACATAGTTTATGGGAGAAGGATATTATTTCTAGAAACTCGGACTCAACTAAGGTTGAAGGTTTCCATCTCATGAGACACATACTTTGGGAACCTGGACTCGACTATGGTAGAAGGAACCCATTTAGAAAGCCGAACTCAACTAATGTAAAAGCTTTCATTAGGAAGCCAGACTCAACTATCGTATAAGCTTCCATCTCATATTCATAAACACTCGGTGCTAGTCATTTAATCCCATATATTTCACATTAAGTCATTACTTAAGTTCATATTCATGGAAGAATGTCTTAACACTCAATCAAATATAATTCTTACTATAGCTCAAAGATTCAATAGGTGAGAATATCAAATCAACCTTAGAATCATCATATTGTAAGAAAACCTTTCACATTATATCATATTCATACATAAGTGTTGAGGATAACTCCCAACAACTAGATCATAATCATATTCACTTTACTCTCAAAGTTTTCTTAAAGCATAAACATAAATCTCATAATGATGCATAATTCCCATACTTTGCCGTTCAAGTACCATAGATAATATTCAATCAACACATCTAGAATTACTACATTATACATGGACATAATCATAATCAAGTAACCCAATCACTACATGCATAATCTCATAACATTCTTTTATAATCAACAAACCCAAATCACAAGATCATAATTGAGTAATATGGGGGTTTCATGGGTTCTTGGGGATTTCAGCATAAAAACCATAATAAATCATCAATTCAATCATAGTATAAACTAAATCAAGCATTAGAATCATTTTTTAAATGAACCATAACTTGAAGACAAACCCTAGCTTTTGGGGAATTTCCATATTTGAAATTGGGGTTTTGAAGGGACTCCATGGATTAAAACTATCCATGGATGAAGGACTACCATACCTTAACAATGAAGCCCAATGAATTTGATGATAAGAACTTGATTCTTGAACCCTAGATACACCTTCTTCCTTCTTCTTCTTCTTTCTTGAAGTTCTAGAGATAAAGTTTCCATTGGAGAGGATGAAGTTTTGGGTTTTCTTTTGGATTCTATGGAGAGTTACATAATTGAGGGAATTTTGAGAATAAAAATCTTATATTCTATACTAGGGAAGGAGTAAAATGATGTAGTACCGAATTAGGAAAAGAACAAAAGACCCCTAAGATTCCCAACTTAAAAAGTGCAGATCTGCACACTGAAGCTCGCCAAGGGAACTTGGTGACTCACCAAGTGGATGCTTGGCTCGCCTAAAATTACACTAAATCACACCCAAGGAGCAGGCCAAGTTGGCGATGGGGGATCCCCTTTCGCGATGCCCCAACCCAACAGGCGAGCCCCGACCTAGCTAGCCCAATTTTCCAGTAGCTAGGCCAAGGGGGACAGCCCACTGGCAATGGTTGCTCTACTTTGCCAATCGTCAAGTCACTTGGGTGATGGCACTTCCCCTCGCCAAGTGGACCAAGGGAAAAATGTTTTTCCTTTACCCTTTCCAAGGTATTTTAGGCCCTTTCCCTCTTTCATGGCTAGTTACCCCCAACTCTTATCCCTAATCTAGCCTACTAGAATCTGGGGTGTTACATCTACAGTTTGACAATCATGATTGGATTTACTTGAAAATCTCACCCATAAAGGTTGTAATGAGTTTTTGTAAGAATGGGAAGCTTAGTCCCCGATATGTAGGCCCATATCAGATTTTAGGACGTGTTGGTAAGGTTGCTTATGAGCTATATTTGCCATCTCTTTCCTTCTACTCCTACTCTAGCTTCAGGTAATGAGTTCATCACGGTTTGTTCTTTGTTTTGGAGTCATGTGTCTTATTTGCCTTCATGATTTCCTTACTATGCATGATTTATGAAATTCAAGTTTTGAGAAAATGAGTCACTTTGATTGATTTCTACATTTATATGTGCACATGAGTATGAATTGCATATAGACTACTTGATAAGATGATATGAGCATGTTTTAAGCATGGAGTGAAGCTTCCTTCTCGGACATATGCATTTGAGTATGTTGTTAGATTGGAGTTGATGTTTACTCCTAGATGTTAGCTTGGGGTTGATGTTCCCTCCTCGGATATGTGCATTGCATGCATGATGGGATGTGAAACTTAGTTTCACCCTTCTTAGGATGTTTTGAACATGTCCTAGCTTGGAGCCGATAGTTCCTCCATGATTATATGCATTTATATTAAGTTGCATTTGTAGGTTGGGTTGTTAGTTCCCCTCTCACTCTCTTCGTACTAGCTTGAATCTCATTCGAGGACGAATGATCCCAAGGGGGAGATATTCTAACACCCCAGTTTAAATAAAGGGCCTGATAGAATTTTACTAGAACTTCCAAATACCATCCACGAGGGCCAACCACAGCCAGTGGGTTGGACCACAGACCGTAGGTAGGTCCGTGGAAAGGCCACCGAAAGGTTGCCAAGGCCATGAACCGTGATGGGTCCACGGCTCGATGCTAGGGAGTCGTAGGTCAGGCCAAAACTCTCTGAAACTAATGGTGAGTGTGTAGGACGGACCGTTGGTCAATCCACGGTCCGTCAGTCTCGAGTCATGGGTGGTGAGGCAGCAATTAATGTCAGGGGTAGTTGTGTTTTTTCCTTATTAATTAACTCCTACACTTCATCGTTTTACCCTTCACGAAGACCCCTATGTAAGTGTTTTCAACCCCAAAACTAGCCCATTCAAGTCATTCTTCCAAAATCACAAAAGAAGATCAATTCTCCTTTCAAAAATATTCCTCTCTCTAGAAACATGAAGAAGAAGAAGAATTAAATCTAAGGTTTCAAGTTAACTCTAAATTCCTCCATTGAAGATTAGCATTTGGCTTCAAGGTATGATATTTTTCATCCATGGAGTCCTTCCATTCATGGAGTTCCCAAATTCCTCTATTTCAAAGTTAGAATTCCCCAATTGAGTTAGGATTTTCTTCAATTGTCATGGGTTCTCTTAATTATTGATTTAAATGATTGAATTATGATTTGTTATGCATGAGTTGATGAAATACTATGATTTTATGATGATTTATCCATGAACCAATGTACTCCCCATATTTTCAAGTTATGAATCATATGATGTGGGATATTGATTGGAAAGAAGGATTTTTATTTAATTAAGCATGTATTGCTAGCTTTACATGAAGTTATGATGAAATCCATATCTAACCCTTATTTTCTAAGTGTTGATGATTGAAAGTGGGTTTTGAACATTGAAAGGTAAATTATGAATTTATACATTTTCGTATGAAATTTATGCAAATATTTTAAGGATGCTTTGATGATGATCATGATGTGTTATTGAAATGATTTTTTCATATACACATAATATATAGATGTCAAAGGTTTTCTCACATAATAAGGATTCTAAGGTTAAAAGGCTTTCTCACCTAATTGAATCAAAAATTAAGAGCTATCCTAATGAATCTAACTTATATTGGTTATTGAAAGATAAATTTCCATGGATGATGGCATAGCTTGGATTGGCAAGATGACGTGCCTTTCCATTGATAATAAGAACAAGAAGAAATGACTATTCTGTGGGATTTATGCTTAGTACCGAGAGGATATTGAGATGAAAGTTCTCCTATTAGTAGGGGTCGGGTTTCTGGAAGCAATCTCTTTATCCCTTACCTATGTGCCCCTATAGGATGATTGTCTAGATATACATTAGCTAGTGGATCCACTTTAGCTCAGATGTATAGTCTTTACATTGGCAAGTAGGACAACTCTTTTAGGCGTGGGAGACACCAGGGGATCATTTTATAGATCACATGGTCTCTATGTCGATAAAGGCTAATTCCCCAAATTAATAATGAACTAAGGTTAATTCAAGAAGTATCTCATATGTGTTCAAAGACTTTAATAATGTTAGCTTGCATTGACTATGGTTTTATCACATATGTTTTCTTACTCTCTTATATCATGTTTTAGCTTGGTCAAGTGCATGTCATGGAATGAAATGTCCCTTTTTAGCATGATTTAAATGTTTTATGCATAGTTATCATACTTGGTACATTGTTTTGTGCTAATGCATACTCTTACCTACATTTCCCCAAATGTAGGGTCCGATAGTCATGGTCATTAGTTTCGTGGCTAGTGGTTGATTTCGAGATTCCCGAGCATTGGAGAGTCCTCATGCTTCGAGGACAAAGTTTTATTGTTTTTAGTTCCTTTTCTTGTATTTCACTTTAGGCCCAATTTCATTCTATTGTATTAGATGGCTATATTGAGACAAGTGTTTTAGAATTCCTCTTTTATTTATAAAAACTATTGGAGTTGAACTATTGTTTTACTCTTATTGTTGTATTTCTTATTTTATGAAACCTAAGTGGCTTGCATGGGATCGTTTGAGTTTCTATACGCCATGTTACATCTTTGGGCTACCCCTGGATCGTGATACTGTGCCACTCAGTGTGCCCCAATTCACCTTTAGTGGTTTAGGGGCTGGCACCCCGCGCCACTCAGTGCGCCCAAATTCACCGTCAGTAGTTCAGGGGTTGGCGCCTCGCGCCACTCCGTATGCCAAGGTCGCCAGGTCTCTACCCTTTTGACTTTTTTACCGTGTAAGTTCCCTCGAATCATTCCTATGTTTTCTACTTGATATCAACACTCTAAACTACATCTAAACATCGAGAGATCATTCATAACATGAATCATCACCCTTGAATTTATAATTCAAATTCAAGGTAGGGTTAAGAGTAAAGTCTTGAGAGTTCTTTTGATTCATTTTGAGAAGTCTTTTACAATCTTTTAAAACTTGTTTTAAGACGTGAATACTTGAGTTTGAAGATGAGAAGAGTTGAGTTTCATTTTTCAAAATGAATATATGGGAACTAAGTGTTCCCAAGAGTAAATTTTTAACATTTAAAATGAGGGGAAACACCGATTTCCAAAGGATTTCAAGAGAATTTTTGAGTACTATCTCTTTTAAGAGAAAATTTTTGAGTAATAATTTCAAAGTTGAGGATGAGAAAATGTTTTTAAATATATGAGGTAATTTATATTTTTGGAGTAGTATTAAACACTGATATGGGACGAGTTCACATAACTTAAAGTCCTCATAAACCATGTAGCCAACGTTGGTAGAAAGGGTCATACATTTAAGGTTATTCTTTATTTATTTTTAATCATAGCTTAGTGGATCCACTTAGTTGAGGATTTCTATACCCCGGCAAGGTATAGGACAGTTCTGGCAGCGAAGGAGAGACGTTGTATCATCACATCGCTCATATCATGGTTGTCGGCTAGGGAATCTCCCAAACAGAGTTATTTTGTATCTTTATATAAAAATTGAGTTATTATTCTATTTTTAAATACATTAAATTGTTATATACTATTTTTACTGCTTTATATAAACTGCACTTTTATTGTTGTTTTATACTGCATTGAGTTGGGTATCCATGAGTTGAGTAGAGTCGAGGTGGTTATGTTTAGTGTTCCCCTTACATGCTCGTACATTCCATGTACTGATGCCATTTGGCCTGCATCTTTCATGATGTAGATACAGGTAACTAGGATCATCAACCAGCGCTTCACTGATCCAGTCGAGTTCCAGATTTTCTCTCTGAGCCTCCTTGCTTCCGGAGGATTTCCATTAACTTTTCAGCTTAGTTAGGATGTCGTGGGTCTTTTCCTGACTTCCATCATAGTTGTTAGAGGCTTCATAGATAGATAGACAGAAGTAGTTCATTAGTCTTTTTCATTTTAGTTGTTAATGTTCTACACTTGAGTTTCCCTTGGGGTCAGTTTAAATATTTCTTTAACTATTCTGAGTTTATCTATTTGAGATATTGAGTTAAATTTTTTCATTGAGGTTTATTTTTTGTGGAGTAAGTCTTCCAGTGAAACTTGAGCCAGGCCAAGGGTTCGCTTGGGACCAACAATAGTTCTCGAGTGACGACGATGTCCAGGGTGTAGGCTAGTTGCGTGACAAACTTGGTAACATAGCATAAAGTTCAAGAGTCCTAGGGTGGCTATGAAGTCGTGTATGTAGAGTCTTAGTTATCAGTGTGAAGCACGCCCTATCAATATTTAGAAGGCTACGATATTTAGAAACTATCTCACTTCTTTCATACTCTTTACGTGCGATAGAGTTTAACTCTATACGGTTTCTTTTTAATCGTGGTTGCACGTATCTTTCAGATCGTGCCTCCACAAAAAGGTGTTCAAGGTTGTCCTGTTAGGAGGAATATTGATCCCCAGGATGAAGGGGTTCCTAATGCACAAGAAGTTCAACCCCAAGGAAAGGTCACTAATGTTGAGTTCAGGGATGTTATCCGAATGTTGAGTCAAGTGGCGACAAACCAAGTTGGGGAAAAAATAGGGAATTGACAAAATATGGCTGATACATCTAGAATCTGTGAGTTATTAAGGATGAATCCTACAGACTTCACAAGTTCAAGTGTCATTGAGGATCCGGAAAACTTTGTGGAAGAGTTGCAGAAGGTATTTGAGGTTATGCATGTTGTTGATGTTAAGCGTGTGGAACTAGTTGCATACCAACTGAAGGGTGTTTCTAGAGTCTGATACGACTAATGCAAGAAGAGTAGAGCTAAGGGTGCATAAATTGTAAGCTGGCGGTGTTAGAAGAGGCCTTCATGGGGCGTTTCTTTCCCCATGAGCTAAGAGAGGCGAAGGTAAGAGAATGCATCACTCTTAAGTAGGAATCCATGAGTGTGCATGAGTACAGGATCAAGTTCACTCAACTTTCTCATTATGCTGCAGAGATGGTTGTTGATATGAAGAGCAGGATGAGCTTGTTTGTGTCTGGGTTGTCTCGTTTGTCAAGAAAACAAGGTAAGGCTATAATGTTGGTAGGGAAAGATGACATAGCAAGGTTCATGATCCATGTGCAATAGGTTGAGGAAGATAAGTTGAGGGATAGAGAAGAGTTTCGAAACAAGAAGGCTACGACAACAGGAAATGAGTTCGGACAGCAGAAGAGCAATGCGAACTGGTCATCTTTTTAGAAAGAGCCAAATGGACCTGCTCCATCATCAGCTAGTTCACCTGTACCAAATAACAAAAGTGAGTTCAGGAATCAAAATTCGCATAACTTTAGAGCTAGACCTGCACAGTCTCAAGGTAGTGTGGCACAAGGAGGTAATTAGACTCCTGCATGTGTTAAGTGTGGTAGGAATCACCCAGGAGCGTGTCTTGATGGCTCCACTAGTTGCTTCAAGTGTGGTCAAGCAGGTCACTTGATGAAACAGTGCCTTAAGAATAGGCAGGGAAATGGTAATGGGGGCAATAGAGCCCAATCTTCTTCAGCGGCTCCGCTAGAAATAGTTGCACCTAAAGGAGCTACATCTGGAACAGACGAAGAAGAAAATCGTATGTATGCCATCACAAGTCGCCAAGATCAAGAAAATTTACCTGATGTTGTCACTGGTATGATCAAAGTCTTTTCTTTTGATGTATATGCATTGCTTGATCAAGGTTCGAGTCTATCTTTGGTGACTCCTTATGTTGCTATAAATTTCAATATCCTTCTTGAGCAACTTCTTGAGCCCTTCAGTGTTTCCACACCTATTGTTGAGTCTATTCTAGCTGAGATAGTTTCTTGTGATTATACCATTTCTATTGATCACAAAGACACCATTGTTGACTTAGTCGAGTTAGATATGGTGGATTTTGATGTTATTCTAGGTATGGATTGGGTTCATGCTTGTTATGCCTCAGTCGATTGTAGAACTCGAGTAGTTAAGTATCAGTTTCCTAATGAGTCAGTTATTGAGTGGAGGAGTAGTTCACAGTGCCTAAGGGCCATTTTATTTCATACCTTAAGGCGAGAAAGTTAGTTTCCAAAGGGAATATCTATCACTTAGTCTGAGTTAATGACTCCAGTATTGAGACACCACCTATTCAGACAGTTCCAGTTGTGAGTGAGTTTCCAGAGGTCTTTCCAAATGATCTTTCATGAGTCCCTCCGGAAAGAGAAATAGACTTTGGTATAGATATTCTTCTTGATACGCATCTTGTCTTTATTCCGCCATATAGAATGGCTCCGGCTGAGTTGAAAGAGTTAAAATAGTAGTTGAAAGACCTTCTTGACAAAGGTTTCATTCGACCAAGTGTCTCACCTTGGGGTGCTACGGTCTTATTTGTGAGGAACAAAGATGGTTCTCTTTAGAAGTGTATAGATTACCGTCAATTGAACAAGGTTACTATCAAGAATAGGTATCCACTTCCGAGGATTTATGATCTTTTTGATCAGTTTCAGGGTGCCACTTGTTTTTCTAAGATACACCTTAGATCTGGATATGACCAGTTAACAGTAAGAGAAAGTGACATCCCTAAGACAGCTTTCAGGACCCGCTATGGTCATTATGCGCTTCTAGTCATGTCATTTTGTTTGACTAATGCTTCTGCAGCGTTCATGGACCTTATGAACAAAGTGTTTAAGCCTTATCTCGATATGTTTGTTATCATATTCATCGATGACATTCTGATTAATTCGAGGAATGAGGAGGATCATGCTAGTCATCTCAGAGTAGTTCTTCAAACTCTCAAGGATAGAGAGTTGTATGCTAAATTTTCTAAGTGTGAATTTTGGCTTGAGTCTGTGGCATTCTTAGGCCACATTGTTTCTGGTGATGGGATTCGAGTTGACACTCAGACGATTTAGGCAGTGCAGAATTGGCCTAGACCAACATCCCCAACAGATATTAGGAGTTTCTTTGGATTGGTTGGCTACTATATGAGATTGGTTGAGGGGTTTTCATCTATTTCATCATCGTTTACTGAGTTCACTCATAAAATAGTAAAGTTTTAATGGTCTAAATCTTGTGAGAAAAGTTTACAGGAATTGAAGACTAGGGTGACTACTGCCCAGTGTTGACCTTACTTGAGGGTATGCAAGGTCTTGTTATATATTGTGATGCGTCCAGATTGGACAGTGTTCTGTATGGATGCAGAATGGCAAAGTTATAGCTTATGCCTCCAGACAGCTTAAGATTCATTAGGGGAATTACCTAACCCATGATCCAGAGTCAGCTGTTGTGGTGCTTCGCTTTGAAAATATGGTGTCACTATCTTTATAGTGTTCATGTATATGTGTTCACCGATCAAAAGAGTATTCAGTATGTATTCAGTCAGAAAGAGTTGAATCTTAGACATAAGAGGTGGTTGGTGTTACTCGAGGATTATGACATGAGTATCTTATATCACCCAGGTAAGGCTAATGTTGTTGTTAATGCTTTGAGCATATTGTCTATGGGTAGTATCGCCCATGATGAGAAAGGAAAGAAAGAATTATCCAAAGATGTGCATAGACTTGCACAATTGGTACTCTGGTTAATACATTCCAATGAAGGTGGAGTGGTGGTGATGAATGGCTGAATCATCATTAGTGTCTGAAGTGAATGAGAAACAAGATTGAGGCCCTATTTTTCTTGAATTAAAGGCAAATGTTGATAAGCAGAAAGTGGTTGCTTTTAAACAAGCGGGAGATGGAGTGTTGAGTGATCAAGGTAGATTGTGTGAACCCAAGGTGGATGAACTTCAAGAGAGGATCATGGAGGAAGCTCATAGCTCCAGATACTCTATCCATTCGAGTTCCACAAAGATGTATCATGACTTAAGAGAAATCTATTGGTGGAGTAGTATGAAGAGGTGTATTGCAGAGTTTATTGCTAAGTGCCTGAATTGCCAACATGTCAATGTAGAGCACCAGAGGCCTGGTGGTATGGCTTAGAACATAGATCTTCTGGAATGGAAGTGGGAGATGATCAATATGGATTTCATTATTGGTATGTCATTGTCTCGCAAGTAGCATGATTCGATTTGGCTGATTGTAGATCAAATGACTAAATCAACCCATTTCTAACCGGTAAACACTACCTTTTTAGCAGAGGATTATGCTAAGTTATATATCCAAGAGACAGTCAAACATCATAAAGTTTTAGTGTCGATTATTTCAGATAGAGGTGCACAATTCACTACACAATTATTGAAGTCCTTCCAGAAGGGTTTTGGTTCGAAGTTGAACCTTAGTACTACTTTTCATCCTCAGATTAATGGTAAAGTAGAGCCTACGATTCAGACTTTAGAGGATATGTTGATGCTTGATTTAATGTTTCAAACACACCTCATCAAATTCTAGGTGCCAACGATTGTTAGTCAGTATAAAACCCAACAACTGAGTTGGGGTCAAATCCCACATGGAGCGGTACGTATTCAAATTCAATTAGGAAGTGCAAACGTGGTTTAATCAACTATAGGAATAGAAATAATCGAAAAAGACATGAATTAAATTAAAGGGGTGACACGAATGTAATATGGGGGTTTTGGTTTTCAATTATCAATTATAAAACAGTCACAAACACTTTGAAATAACAATAAGGAGAGGAATTATCGGGAAATGATCTATTATAGGTGAATTTCGATATATGGGTAATTGAAACTACTAGTAAACAACTAAAAATCAGTGAGTAGGCTAGACTATAAGGAGATAGCTTTCTTTCGAACAAGTATCCCGAATCAGGTGATTTCTTTCGTACATCAACAAGTATAACAATGAAGAATAGCCCACACCTTAATTCATCCACTCTTTCAACCTGGATGGGTAGGATTGGGTTTAGGATTCACTCTCTCGAGCTAAATCTCGCTCAACCCAATTCCTACAAATCATTAATCAATAATCTTAGTTTTTAAAACAATTCTCTCGAGCAAGCAAAGAACACATAATTATAAATGCATTTGCAACTACAATTCATAAATTAAACCACAATTAATGGTTAAACTCACTCAAAAATAGCTTTTAAACTAGTAATTAACAATACCCATAAACTAATTCAACCCATAATCACATGATCACACCCCAAGAATTGGGGTTTTAGCCAAACATCATAAAAGAGTAAAAACAATTAATGAATCGACTTGCCATCAATTGGGTAAGAGTGATTTAGTCTTTACAATGCTTCAATTTGTAGAATATTCGAAACCCACTTCCAAAATCTCCAAATTAAATCTCTAAAATTCTTCAAAACTATGAAAAACTATAGAGAAAAGTGTTCTAAAACTAAGTTAGCATTCACCAGCATAAGTCGGGATACTAAAATAAAATGTTCAAAATCTAATTTATAGTCCCCAAAAATAAGCCACAAAGGGCCATTTGGTGAAGTAAGTCGGGTTCACCGAACCAATCGTTGAACCGCCCATTGATCTCTTCCATCACCTTTTTGCCTTGCCACTCAGCATCCTTAAGTTCTGTAACTTTGGGCGATCTCCCTTTGCATCGTTGAACTGCTTGGCAATTTTCCGACTACCCTTTTTTGTTGCCGACTTGGTTTCTTCCCTCAAGGCTGGCACACTAGAACTTTAGGCGGTCAAGCTAGCCACTCTGTGATTCACCAAGTGCTCTTGGCGATTACCAGGCTTGCCTTTCTTCATTTCTTCAGTTAATTTTGTTCTTTTTTGCCTGTAGTGTCCTTTCTTTGTTCCTCAATATATATACCTGAAAATCAAGGCTTAAACATCAGTTTATGGCACAAATTAAGCATTTGAGGACACTAAATCTATATAAACAAATCCCCAAATGAGTCCAAATCTCAAAATCATCAATGGCGTGTGTGATCGATTTCAAGGGTAGTTGGGATGATCACTTACCTTTAATAGAGTTTGCTTACAATGACAGTTATCACTCTAGCATCCAAATGGCTCCCGATGAGGATCTTTATGGGAGAATATGTACATCTCATATTGGATGGTTTGAGGTTGGTAAAGTTGGGTTAATAGGACCAGACATGGTTCATCATGCTATGGAGAAAGTGAAGACTATTCAAGAGAGATTCAAAAAAGCGTAGAGTCGTCAGAAGTCCTATATAGATGTTAGGAGAAGAGACTTGGAGTTTGAGGTGGATGATTGGGTTTTTTGAAGGTTTTTCCCATGAAGGGTGTTATGAGGTTTGGCAAGAAGGGGAAGCTTAGTCCCCGGTATATTAGTCCTTACAGAATATCTAAGAGGATTGGCAATGTAGCTTATGAGTTGAAGCTACCGTCAGAGTTAGCAGTAGTCCATCCGGTGTTTCATATTTCAATGTTGAAGAAGTGAATGGTAGATCCTTCATTTTTTATACCAACTGAAATAATTGGTATTAAGGACAGCCTATCTTATAAGGAGGTACCCGTTCAGATTCTAGATCATCAGGTTCGTAAGTTGAGGACCAAGGTGGTAACATCAGTCAAGGTCTTATGGAGGAATCAGTTTGTTGAGGAAGCTACTTGGGAATCTGAGGACGATATGAAGAAGATATACCCACATCTCTTTGAGTCCACAGAAATTCCCAATCAAGGTACAAATTCTTTTCTTGGTACTTTTCAAGTTGAAATGTTGTTTTAATTTGCATATTGGGTGTTTGAGTTGGGTGTTAGATGTTTCCATCCTTAGTCTACTTAGTGAAATCTAATTCGAGGAAGAATGTTTACAAGGGGGAGATATTGTAACATCCTGCCTTAGAAAGAGCTAACTATGGAAAGAACTAATTTGGAAAGAGCCAATTTGAGATTTTTTCAAGTTAAGCTGAAGTTGTGAGTTTTGGATCAACTTCAAACAACCATCACTTTCAGTACATGATGAGTTAGGTAGCCCATAAGATATAAAATAAAGGTCTTTGAATTCTCTTTCCAACACCACCGAGTTTGCTAAGTTTCAAGTTTGGATGAGGGAGATATACCCGTTTGAAGTTAGCCTATCCAGTTAAGGAAAGTTACCCAAATTAATGAGGGGTATTTTGGTTTTTTCCTTACCCCATCAGATTAAACCATTTTTAGTAATATTTGGAGGTAAAATATGATTTAATTTGGGTCAGTTTTACAAATCCTAAATTATGCTTAGGGTTTTAGAAGAGAGTTCAAGAAGAGAAAAGAGGAGAAAAGAGGAGAACGGTCAAGATTTCTTGCGAATCAAGGAATTATTTCTCAAAATCGAGGTATGTAAGTTTTCATAGTGTTGGGTTCGTTTACCCACACTCTAATCATGATTTACATATTCGGATTTCATCCATAATATTGGGAATATTGAGTTCTTGATGAGTTTCTTGATGAGTTTCTTGAAGTTTGTGTTTCATTCTTTCATATGAGGTTTCGTTGAGTTCTTGCGATGAGGAGCTTGTGTTTGAGTATTGTTCTTGAGTAATTTAGAGTGGATTTCATTGTAATTATATTGGGTCTAAGAATGCATAAGAGTTTTAGGAGAATCGTTCAATTCTAGAGGAGTTAAACATGAATTTAAAGCAAGAAAATTCGTCAAAACCTAGGCATAGGGGTAGGGCGCCGCCCCACTACGTGCGCCCCAACTAGTGTTCTGCAAGTTGGGGCCTGGCGCACCAAACCACTCAGTGCGACCCAATTAACCTTCAGTAGTTCTAGGGCTGGCACCCAGTGCCACTCAGTGCGCCAGGGTCGCCACGTTCCCTATCCTTCTTACCTTCTTCCCGTGTTAATTCCCTCGAATCGTACCTATGTTTTCTACTTGGTATCCACACTCTAAACTACATCTAAACATCGAGAGATCATTCATAACATGATTCATAACCCCTGAATTCATAATTCAAATTCAAGGTAGAGTTAAGAGTAAAGTCTTGAGAGTTCTTTCGAGTCATTTTGAGAAGTCGTTTACAATCTTTTAAAATTTGTTTTAAGACTTGAGTACTTGAGTTTGAGGATGAGGAGAGTTGAGTTTCAGTTTTCAAAATGAATATATAGGAACTAAGTATTCCCAAGAGGAAATTTCTCTACATTTAAATTGAGGGGAAACACAGATTTTCAAAGGAGTTCATGAGGAGTTTTGAGTACTATCTCTTTTACTGGAAATATTTTGAGTAATAATCTCAAAGTTGAGGATGAGGAAATGATTTTAAACATATGAGCTAAGTTATATTCTGGAAGTAGTATTGAGCACTGGTATGGGAATGAGCTCAGATAATTCAAAGTCCTTATAAGCCATGTAACAAACGTGGGTAGAAAGGGTCATATTTTTTAGATGATTCCTTATTGCTTTTTAAGCATAACTTAGTAGATCCCATTAGTTGAGGAGTTCTATACCCCATCAAGGTATAGAACATTTCTGGCATCGTGGGCGAGACGTTGTATCATCACATAGCTCATAATGATGGTTGTCGGTTAGAGAATCGCCCAAACAGAGTTATTTTGTATCTTTATATACAAACTATGTTATTATTCTATAATTAATTACATTGAGTTGTTATCTACTGTTTTAAATGCATTATATAAAATGCATTTTTATTGTTGTTTTACATTGCATTGAGTTGGGTATCCATGAGTTGAGGTTGAGTTGCGTAGAGTCGAGGTCAGTATGTTTCCTTTTTATCCGTTCAAGCTTATAGCTTATGTTTAGTGTTCCCCTTACATGCTCGTACATTCCATTTACTAACGTCATTTCGCGAGCATATTTAATAATGTTGATACAGGTAACTAGGATCATCAACCAGTGTTTCATTGATCCAGTCGAGTTCCAAATTTACTTGGTGAGCCTCATTGCTTCTGAAGTGTCACGTATCAAACTCAAGGGGCGCAACTGGCTCTTAATGCCAGAACTAAGGCCAGAGCCGACCCTGCTGAACTATTTTCTACTAGCGCATGGCAGCCACATGCAATCAAGAAAACAAACAAGTATATCTCAGCTTAAAACTAAGCCCTCGGCCGGCAAGGACCCTATCAACAGATCTATACAAGAAACAGCTACTCCCAAGAGTTCATATAAAGAAATAGCAAACTAGCACAGAAGTCCTGATTGGGCCGTCGAGGCCACCATAATCTATATACCAAAACTGAAAGTAGGTATATATCAAGACAATACATCAAACAGCTCACAAGCTTCAGCAAACTAACAAACTAGGCCAGCACGGCCATAACGTAGCTATACACCCCACACACTAGTCTGGAAGCCTCTAAGAGTAGTAAATATTGGCTGGAAGAAGCCCCAGCCTACCCATAAAATATATACAACAAAAGCTAAAAAACCTCCCAACTCTGGCAGCTCCGGAGGAAAGGGGCCAGCCAATCGGATAGAAGTCAATCCTGCTGCTAAAAAAGTCTGTTGGGTCGTCTGTTGGGACCTATAGGCATGAATGCAGTACCCCAGGCAATGGGGCATCGGTACAAAATAATATGTTGAGTATGAAAGGCAATAGACTATGAGTAGGTATCCTAACATACTGGTAGTAATCCGATAAATAAATCAAGGATAAGATAAGTGTACTGACCTGCTCCTAAATCTAAAATTATCAAAAATAATAAAAAAAAAAAAAAAACCTAACCAAGCCCCCATAAGCTCGGCAGGTACAAACAGCACACTAAACCACCTAAAGAGGCCCCCATAAGCCCAGAAGGTGCCAATCAATCTATATACCCCTATCGATAGTCCCCTATCCCTGTAGTCAGTCACATAGCCCTCTTAGGCATTAATATAGCCTCGTAGGCAGCACATATCTCTCTTAAGCATCAATATAGCTTATAGACAACTCATAGCCCTCTTAGGAAACAACATGGTCTTGTATGCAGCACATAGCCTTCTTAGGCATCAATATAGCCCCGTAGGCAACTCATAGCCCTTCTAGGCATCAATATAGCCCTGTAGGCAACACATAACCCTTCTAGACATCAATATAAGCCCGTAGACAGAACATAGTCCTTCTAGGCATAGATCACATTCCTGCAGCTTACAACAATAGCCCCAGGGGCAACTATAACAATCCAATAGGCTAAAAGCGAGCAATTTAGCTATCCCGACCCACTCGGCGATCCGCCCTTTGGTCAATTCCATCGCCTTTATGCTTTGGCCTTCAGCATCTTCAAGTTTTGTAACTTTGGGCGATATAACACTGTATCGCGGAACCGTTCAACAACTCGCCGACTGCTCCTTTCTATCGCTGACTTGATTTTCTCCTTCAGGGTTTGGCACACTGGAACATTAGGTGAGACATTGGCCACTCGGTGACTCACCCAATGGTTTAGGCGATCCTCAAGCCTTCTTTTCTTCGTTCTTTTTGCTCATTAGTGTCCATGATTTGTTCCTCAATCCAAATACCTAAAATTCAAGAATTTACATCAGTTATTGGAAAAAATATGCATTTGAGGTTACTGAATCTATTAAAATAAAGCCCCAAATGAGTCCAAATCGTGGACTCATCAGTAATACACCTCAAAACCTTAAAATATGTCCAAACCCTTGTTGTCCCAACACCAAAGTTTTATATGCTACGAAATTGATAAAACAAATTATACCATCTTAACGAGCTCAACGCGTACAACAACTTCCGTCAACAATTTAAGTCAAGAAAATCTATAATTTGGTTGATCCTAGAAGTGGATTTTCTATGTTTTCTGGTTATTCTCTGGAAAAAATGAAGAAAAGTCGAAGAAGAAGATATATAAAAATTTCCACCAACCAAGGGGACCCACCTCACGTGCTTGCTTGTGCAGTCTCGCAAAAATGTGAATATCTCTCTATTTTGAAGTCGTATGAACGAACAATTTGAAGCATTGGAAACTAGACTCGTAGACCTTCGATTCGATAGTTTGTGGGCCCCATAAATATTTATAGAATGGGATAAAACCTCCTAGACATTTGACCCAAATTTCAGAGAAATCTTTAAAAAAGAACTTACGATAACTTTCGCCAACTTTTATTTTGCGACTTACCTAACTTCAAAACTTGAGATAAAACCCTTGAACAATTAAAATATGACATGCCACATCATTCTTAATTTATTACTCACCCTCTTTGTATTTCCACGAAGGTACGAGTTAATTTAGATGCTTCTAAAAGTCGGGGTGTTACATCCTTTCCCTCTTAGAAACATTAGTCCTCGAATGATGTAATGACCCAGAAAATTATTTTAAATTTTTTAAAAATAAAATTATCATTTTACCTCTCCCGATAGTTTCCCCGATTCATATTTGACCAGTATGTGAAGTTGGTTTGGGAATTTTGAAATATTGATAACTAAGGTTATTTAATTGATGGATATTTATTAAATAATTTATTTATTTAGTTGGCGTTTAATGGACCAAGTAATAAGTTATTTATGTAATATCCTATACCACTTGGCCATATAAATTAAGTGAGGATGGATGTTTTGAGTCAAACTCAAAATCAGCCGTAGCATCTCCGTAAGAACTCGATGGAAGCAAACATAATCAGTCATAGCATCTTCGTAAGAGCTCGATGGAAGCAAATATAAAGCATAATTACAACCTTAATTCTTATTATTTTATGGATAGATAGATAGTCGGTTATTGTTAATTTATTGTAACATGGAGTAGAGGGAAAATAGGGTCAAATTTTGATAAGTCTTTGAATGGCATATCATTTTTCCTGTTTGTAGTCTTTCAGTCGGGGGATAAGCTTTTAATACTCATATTGGATAATTATGACAATAATTAATATATGATTAGTTATCATTAGAAATTATATGTAGAATAGATTTAAAATAGGTTAGGCTTTGTATGCTTTTTTTTTGTAGTTAAAGTTACTGGACGTTTTGGTTTAAATTTTGGAGACTTCCTGTGGTCATTATTTTGTAATACAAGTTTGACATACCGATTGCATTGTATTATATAAAATTTATTAGAGTTATGTCATTTTAAGGAATTAAGACTTAAGTCTAGGCTTGAAATTTAGAAAATATGTTATTTGACATGTTAATTGGCATCAAGATTAGGAACTTGACTATAGATATGGGTGAATTTTTATGGGTCTAGGCTAGATATATAGTAATATGGGTGTTGTTAGTTTAAAAATCATATTGTGATTACCTGAATAGATTGCAATTATTTGGGGTCCAATGAAAGGGGAAGACTCAAGTACCATAGTTATTGATCGACTATTAGAGGAAAGTGGATTTCTAAATCCTTGTTATAAAATCGTATATTTCCTTGTGGTATATGTTGGGGAGTTATGGGACATTGTTATGGGTTGACTTATCCATATTGAATAATTTTAATGATGAAAAGGGGGTAATAAAAGGCACTGTGATTAATTGTTGGTGTGTGATCCGTTGAGAATGATTTGAAAGACTTATTGACTCATTGTTGATGTTGTATCACGATTGTGTTTTTGTGAATTTGCATTATTATGAAAATAGTCATCTCTTTATTACTTGTGTGAACATATCATTTGCATTGGTTTTAAGATATGGTTGTGATAAGTGTTATGTGAATTGAGGAAGAATAAGAAATTAAAGAGGATGTACCATTTTGATGGATATGTTGCGCACCACGACGGATACTATATTTTGAGGGACGTGTCGCATGCGATGATGGATTCTATTATCGAGGAACGTGTCGCACGCCGCGACAGATTTTATTATCGAGGGACGTGTCGCATGATGTGATATATGCATGGATAGATATGTCCCCCACGGGTCCCGGACTGAGAGACAGCGGGTGCATATTGTTAGGTCAGACATGCATCACTATACTTGACATTGCATTGCACATATTTATCATTAGTGAACTTGATCTTGTGTGTTGCTTATCTTGCTAGTGTCTTTCTGTGAAACATGTAATTGAAGCATATTGAGTTTGTTGTTGAAGATATGTAATTGTTGGAGTGTAGTTGTTGAGTTGTGAGCTATGTAAATTATGAACTATTAGGTTGGACTAGTTTTAAGCATGTTGTATTTGGAGATGTTCGGTTGGGGTGGTATGGAGTATCTGTACTCTATTCCCTTTGCTTGTGTTTAGAAGTTTACTTGTTGAGTACCATGTAGTTTGGTACTCACCCCTGCTTCTACTTTTTTGTAGGTTACTAGCCTGAATCTTCGTGATACTTTCTATTCTTTTCTTGTTTGAGGCTTCTTGTAGATGTTTGTGATCTAGCTGTTTGTCATCTCAACAGACGTTTTTTCTCTTTATTTATGATCTTGTTCCATTTGAGACTTGTATTTTCTTTCAATTTTGTTATAACACATTAGAGGCTTATGCACGTGACAACCAGATTTTTGGGGCATATTTAAGTCGATTATGATTTTTTGCATTACAGTAAAGTATTAGACTTTTAATCTCGCTTTACTTCGAGATTTATCGTATTAGTTGAGTTTTAGGCTTACTTGTCTTGGTGGGATAGGACAAGTTCCATCACATCCATTTTTGGATTGTGACAAAATGGTATCAGAGCCTAGGTTCATAGGTCTCGCGTGTATACAAGCCGAGTCTAAGTAGAGTCTCAAGGATCAGTACAGAGACGTTTGTACTTATCTTCGAGAGGCTAAAGTAAATTTTAAGGAAAATCTTCACTTCTTGAATCTCTATCGTGCATCCTTTGTCCGTTCTGAATCTTATTGCTTCATTTTATTAACTCTCACATATAGTTATGACTCGTGAGTAGTTTCTCATGTGAGCAGTGTGTGTGTCATGTATGGTTTAATGATGCATTTTGAAGATATTCGGATGATAAGGTTGAATAATGGTTTTAGGGAATTCATGAACATGTTATCTTTTGTGGTTAGTTACCAGTAGCGGGAATAGTACTTGTGTGGTATATGCATGATCTTGAGTGGTTTGACAATTAGAAGTGGAATAATGAAAGGGATGGCTAAATAATGGACACGTAACTGTGGAAACTACAATTAGTAAAGTTATCATAACATGAATGGGTTTCTTAGCAAATGATGAAAATAATGTTGCACCAATTGAGTTTAGAATTTCTACTGCGGTTTTATATATTAAGTGTATATCAAAAAGGGTCATTATACGACTACTACAATTGTATCAATGCTTACTTGGTTAGAGTTATGGAGTGTGTTACTTCTACTATCGACCTAATTTATGAAATAGTGCATATCACTTGGGCTAGAGATGAAGTGGATTTGGTAATATGTTACAGTTAATCAATGGATAGAAATGTGTGGGCTATTTGGGTACGATCTTCTCAATATGTATGATGTGTTCTAGTGGAGTAGTATATGAAAATACATTAATTGTCAAATGTGAATACTACCTACTTAAGGGTTATCAGTTATATTACTAACTTGTATAATGAGATTCAGTGTTGCATCCAGATTGGAGAGTCGACTAAAGTGTTACTACGAGCGATTAGGTTAAGCGTTATTTATAAAGAAGATCTTAGTGGTTGATCTTTGGTACGGTATTAATGTGTTAGGTTTTGAAGTATATCCTGGGTATTCTAAAAGAGGACTACTTATTTCATCGTAAGCTCCAAGGGAATAGATCGATATCAAAATGAAAATTTATGGGTAAAGAAAATTTCCAACGAGTATACTTGTGTGATAGCAATTAAGGATTTTACAAAAAAAAAGTGCATATAAAATTGAGTGAGTTGTTCGAAATTTGTTGGTATAGATGGATTTGAGATGTCATGTCGATGACAAGGTTGAGTTCATGATGATGGAAGGGGCTAACTAAGAATGATGGTAATAAGAGTTTGTGATGGATTGTGATTGAGATGCAACTATATGATAAGGATTGTTGGTTAAACATTTTTTATTGTAATGACGGCTTGCGAGTATCTAAGGTTATGGGTTGCTACTATTTGGTAAGCAGTGTGGTTACATGGAAAGTTTTAGGGGGTGCTGAGACACTGCTCAAAGAGAATTGAAAGGGGTTAGAGTCATAAATGAAAAGAATTAATGGTATGTAGTTTAGCTTTCAGAAGGAGGAGAGAACAAGGATATTTACTTTGATTGCAAGGGACAAAGATGTATCTTCAGAAAGAGTGAATAATGTGATTCATAGACACGTAGTTTCATCTGTTTTGCCCACATTATTATGATAGTTTTACATGTCATTCATAGCAGTTTAAAGTTGTCGGATAAGATTTTAGAAAGAACTCTACAGACGTTTGACTCGAGTGTAGTGATAAGCTCTTTTATGATTTAGAGTATGGTAACTTGTACAGTTGAATCTTTAACGAAGGATACTATAAGATCATTAGAGAGGCGATCAATTATAGGCTATGATACATGAAATTATAAAGATCTTAAATGTATGAACTAATGTTGATAGATAATGGGATTGTGTTACACGGTTGGGATCAAAATTCAAGTTTTTCATTGTGAGTTTAGGTTTGTGGTAGTGTGTTTTGTCAAGGTATGGATTAGTAAGGTAAGAAATGATCGATCGCATTGAGTATAAAGCATTTGGAAGGACTTATGCATAATTTGAGTAGTAAATTTGTTTACTTTTGATTGTTATACCTAAAGGGGGTTTCACGTAATGTTTTTGTTTAAAGGATAAGGTAAAAATATCATGGGTTGTTGACCAAAGAATAAGATTGGTAAGCGATTCAACCAAAGGAACAAGAGTTTAATGTATTGAAGAGTTCAAGATATTTAGAATTTTGCACCATAGGAAGAATTTAAGAAAAGTGAAGGAATAAGACCTCTCGTACAAATCCTTAGTTTGTAGTTGAAGGTTGTATTGTTTTTTTCCTATGAGTTTAGACTTGATTGTGAGACGTGAACTAGTTCGGTAAAGACTTACTAGGAGTCTATCATCAACTTTTATAAATATTGAGTTTTGGTTTGGGTGACAAGCAATGATGTGTGGACGATTCTATGTGGTTATGTCAAGCTAGATTCTTTAAATTATGATAGGTAACTTATGGATGTTCAACGGTGTGGACCTACAAATTTACATGGTTAATGATAATTTCGAAGGGATTGAAACTACTTCATTCATGGGACGATACAGACTGTTAAGATGTGTTACATAGGAATTTGATGATGAGTAGAGGTTATGAGCTTATAGTATACAAAATTATTGGAGTGACCAAGAATTTCTTAAGTGTTGGCCTGAGGTATATGATGGTTTGAATAATAGTTGAAACTTGGTATGTGAAAAATTGTGCGGAGTTGACTTTGGACATGATTCAATGGCTTTATCTCAATGAGAAAGTTCTATCAGATTGTGCTATCAGCCTTGGGTGGGACTCATATCTATCCTGAGATCGTTAAATGGAAAGAGAAGGAACCATAGTTCGAAATTTTGTAGGCTACAATGTGCTTGCTAAGAAGACTTTAAAACTAGTGACGGTTTGAGAGTAAGGTAAATGGTTGATGTGGTTATGATTTTTATTAATATTAAGAGTGTTGGCTCTAATGGAGTATCTGATAAGTATATGGGGTCTGATAATTGAGTATGTGTAAGATTGCAATAGGGATCAGACTAGTTGATTGTGGGTGCTAAAAATTGAGAGGTGGACTGAGATGAATGGAAATATTTGATATGGGAACTATGTGAGGAGTATCTGGTGTTATTCGACCTTGGTTCTATGCATTCTTATGTGATCATCAATGTTGTTATATACATGATTTGGAGTATGAGTCACTACTTATGTCCATGCGTGTTTTCACTTCTATGGGTGGATCCCTAGTGGTGGATCGGGTGTACCAATCCTACGATGCCCTTTTTCTAGGGTAGGACCATTGGGCAGACTTGGTCATTTCAGTTATGGAAGATTTGGTGTTATTATGGATAGTAGAAGCATACCATTGGTTCTACATGTACCACCTTTCTTATGAGAATGTGTAGAAGAGCTTTCATGGGTATTTACAGTTGCCTGACAGTTTTAATATTCATCTCGTCATTGAGGCCGTGTTTCAATTATGTGTGGTCTAATGTAGGGACCATCGGGTCTAGTTTTACCATTCTTAAGGGTTGTCTATAATCACCACTATTGATCTAGTGTTCCGACAGTGTTGTTAGAGGTCTGTATGCTTGGGTGTATCGCTCGCTAGGTGGTTAATTGATCAATTTGTTTTTTGAGTTAGATAAGTTTTATTCTCCCTTGATGAGTACCTGATGCCTAAAGATCATATTTTTATAACTTAAGTTCATGGAAAGATTGTGTTGTGAGAAAGGAATCTTAAAAATATCTGTGATGATTTGTGCATTATGACTGTCTCGTGGTTGATTCAAGCTCACTTCTGGCTGTAGTCAGTATTGATTTAGAAGGTTATATTGGTTATGTTAGAAAAGATTCGTCATGATGGTTGTGTTAAGGTCTAACGGGTTTGAGTCTAGATTGAGTTCATGAGTTAGTTTGTGGCTTGATAATCACTCTTGATTTATAGATCTTCCAAAGTTTGATTTGAAAGTTCAGTTCTTCGTAGTTTATCTTGATAGAATGGTCTTAAGGAGGAGCTCACGTGGAGAAATAAACAACGAATGGTAGGTCATAACTTAAGCTTTTGGTAACCTGGTTACTCTTGCTTCTTCTTCTTTATTTTTTAGGACGGACATGATTTTTAGTGGTGGATAATGTAATGACCCGGAAAATCATTTTTGATTTTTTTTATAAAATTACCATTTTACCCCTCCCGATAGTTTTCCCGAGTCATATTTGACCAGTTTGTGAAGTTGGTTTGGGAATTTTTAAATATTCGATAACTAAGGTTATTTAATTGACGGATATTTATTGAATAATTAATTTATTTAGTTGGTGATTAATGGACCAAGTCCATATAAATTAACTTAAGTGAGGATGGATGTTTTGAGTCAAACTCAAAATCAGCCGTAGCATCTCCGTAAGAACTCGATGGAAGCAAATATAATCAGTCGTAGCATCTTCGTAAGAACTCGATGGAAACAAATACAAGGTATAATCACAACCTTAATTCTTATTAGTTGGTGGATAGACAAATAGTCGGTTATTGTTAATTTATTGTAACATGGAGTTGAGAGAAAAAAAGGGTCAAATTTTGACAAATCATTGAATGGCATATCCTTTTTGATGTTTGTAGTCTTTCGTTATATTCTACCAAATAGATGCCGATGCTTCGGTCAGGGGATAAGCGTTTAGTATTCATATTGGATAATTATGACAATAATTGAGATATTATTAGTTAATCATTAGAAATTATATGTAGAATAGATTTAAAATAGGTTAGGTATTGTATACTATTTTTTGTACTTAAAGTTACTGGACATTTTGGTTTAAATTTTGGAGACTTCATGTGGCCATTATTTTGTAATTCAAGTTTGACATACTAGTTGCATTGTATTATATAAAATTTATTAGAGTAATGTCAGTTTGAGGAATTAAGACTTAACCCTAAGCTTGAAATTTGGAAAATATGAGATTTGACATGTTAATTGGCATTAAGATTAGGAACTTGACTATAGATTTGGGTGAGTTTTTATGGGTCTAGGCTAGACATATAGTAATATGGGTGTTGTTAGTTTCAAAATCTTATTGTGATTACTTATTTGAATAGATTGCATTTATTTGGAAGTCCAATGAAAGGGGAAAACTAATGTCCTACAGTGATTGGTCGACTATTTGAGGCAAGTGGATTTATAAACCCTTATTAAGTGTATAGAATCATGTATTTCCTTGTGGTATGTGTTGGGAAGTAATGGGACTTGGTGATGGGTTGACTTGTCCATATTGAATAATTCTAATAATGAAAAAGGGAAAATAAAAGGCAATGTGATTAATTGTTGGTGTGTGATTATTTGAGAATGATTTGAAATACTTATTGACTCATTGTTGATGTTGTATCACGATTGTGTTGTTGTGAATTGTTCATTATTATGAAAATGGTCATCTCCTTATTATTTGTGTGAACATGCCATTTGCATTGATTCTGATACATGGTTCTGATAAGTGTTATGTGAATTGAGGAAGAATAAGAAATTAAAGATAATGTACCATTTTGAGGGACTTGTCACGCGCCGCGACGGATACTATATTTCGAGGGGCGTGTTGTACGTCGCGATAGATTCTATTATAGAGGGACATGTCACACACTACGACATATTTTATTATCGAGGGTCGTGTCACACGCCGCGACAGATGCATGGACAGATATGTCCCCCAAGGATCCCGGACTGAGAGACAGCGGGTGTGTATCGTTAGGTCAGACATGCATCACTATACTTGACATTGCATTGAAAAACTTTATCATTAGTGAACTTGATCTTGGGTGTTGCTGATCTTGTGATTGCCTTTCTTGGAACTTGTGATTGATGAATATTGGGTTTATTGTTGAAGATATGTAATTGTTAGAGTGTGGTTGTTGAGCTGTGAGCTATGTAAATTGTGAACTGTTAGGTTGGATTGGTTTGAAACAGGTGGTGGTTGTGGAGGTTCAGTTGAGGTGGTAAGGAGTACTAGTATTCTATTCCCTTAGCTGGTGTTTAGAAGTTTGCTATTTGAGTATCGTGTGGTTTGGTACTCACCCCTTGCTTCTACATTTTTGTAGGTTACTAGCCCAGATCTTCGTGATCCTTTCTATTATTTTCTTTCCTAAGGCTTCTTGTCGAGGTTTGTGAGGTAGCTGCTTGTCATCTCAGCGGACCTTCTTTCTCTCACGCCCCGAGCCTACACCCTAGACGCAACTGGCACCCGAGAACCATTGTTGGCCCCAAGAGAACCCTTGGCCTGCTTTAACTCTTAGCGGAAGACTTACTCATAATTAAGATGAACTCAAAAGCACAACTTTAATCAATATCTTAATGAAACACTCATACTATTTTAGAAATTAAACATTCAACTAGTCAAAGAGGCAACTCAAGTCTCAACATAAATAACTGAAAATGAAAAAACTCATGCACTACTGTCTATCTATCTATGAATCCTCTAATACTATGAGGGATGTCGGGACAAGACCCTGCAACATCCTAACAACATAAATAACTGAAAATAAAGAAGGGACCCTCCGGAAGTAAGGAGGCTCACCAAACAACTATGGCACTCAACTAGATCAACGAAGCGTTGGTTGATGATCCTTGTTACTTGTATCTGCATCATAAGACGATGCAGGCCGAATGGCGTCAGTACATTGAATGTATGAGCATGTGAGGGGAAATTTAAAACATGACATAAGCTTGAACTGGAACTGAAGAAATAACTTAGCTCGTCTCAACTCAATTCAACCTCATTTCAATATAAAAGCAATAACAATAATGTGATATTAAGAAAAGCTTTAAAATTGTAGATAACAACTCAATGTATTGGAAAATACAATATAACTCAGTTTGTATGTAAAAATACAAAATAAACTCTATTTGGGAGATTCTCTAACCAACAACCATCAGTATGAGCTATGTGATGATACAACGTCTCGCCCACGCTGCTAGAACTGTCCTATAGCTTGTTGGGGTATAGAACTCCTCAACTAAGTGGATCCACTAGTCTATGCTAAAAAGTAATAAGGAATCATCTAAAAGTATGACCCTATCTACCCACGTCGGCTACATAGTTTATGGGGGATGTGATTTGTTAGAATTCTCCCCCGTATAGGTGCTCAATACTACTCTCAAAATATATAACTTAGCTCATATGTTTTTTTTTTAAAACATTTCCGCTTCCTCAACTTTGAGATTATTACTCAAAAGATTTCGCTTAAAAGAGATAGTACTCAAAACTGCTCATGAACTCTTTTGAAAATCGATGTTATCTCTCATCTTAAATGTAAAAACATTTGCTCTTTGGAATACTTAGTTCTCATAAATCATTTTAAAGAAAATGAACTCAATTGTATGATGAGTCCACAAATTGGACTCATTTAGGGCTATATTTTGATAGAATCAGTGTCCTCAAATGCATATTTTGTCTCAATATATGATGAAAACCCTTAAGTTTCAGGTATTTGGAGTTTGAGGAAAAGCATGGACACTACTTAGAAAAAAGGAACAAAGGCAACTGAAAGAACGAACAAATGAAGATCTGAGAATCACCAAACCCATTTGGCGAGTCGCCAAAAGGTCTTACCTCGCCTTTTATTCTAGTGTGCTGAGCCTTTAAAGAAAGATCAAATCGGCGGTGAAAAGGAGCAGTTGGCGTGTCGTTGAGCAGTTCCGCGAAGAAATACTATGTCACCCAATGATCCATAATACGACGATGCTGAAGGATATAGGAAGACGGCGATGAAACCTATCAAAGGGCGGATCACCGAGTTGATCGGCAATCTCGACTAATGACGCGGAATGATCCGCTGCAGCACATATTTTTGAAAATTATAAATACTCATTGAGAGTTGTAGCTTAATATCAGATTTTTAACATAGAATTTTGAGTTCTATGTTTGGTGAGGGTTTTGAAGAACCTGAAGATTCAAAGGGTTTCAACTCCAAGAATTTGGACTTGGGTCTTGTCGATTCTTCACTCTTGGCTTGTTTTGAGACTTAAATCTTCATACCTAATTTAATGCAAACTCATATTGGTATAAATTTCTATCTCTTTTACATGTCTAGCTAAAACCCCAATTCTTGGGGTGATTTTGTGAATATGGGTTAGATTATTTGTTGGGTCTTGCTTGTTGATGATGTATTTGTTGTTTAGATGTGATTTCATTACTAAGTTGTGGTTGAACTAAATGAAATTGTAGCTGCAAATACGATTTCACCTTTGTGTTTTCGGCTTGCTCGAGAGAGAGGTCGTAAAACTAAGACTACTAAATTGATGGCCGGTGGGATTGGGTTGACATGAGGTTCATCTCGAGAGAGTGAACCCTAGTCCTTCTCCCACACACTCAGCTCGAGAGAGTGAGTGGGCTAAGGCGGAGGTTGTTCTTCATGCGTCAACTTGGTGTTCGAGAGAAACCGAGTTGATTCGGGGTAAGTTACTCGAGAGAGAATTTACCTCCACTATAGTCTAGCCTAGTCACAAATATTCAACGGATTTATTATCAAAAGCATGTACCCAATAGTTTAGTTTATCCCGTATTCCTATCACATCCCAAGAACCCTATCTCCTTGATTAGTTATCTTTGCATTTTTATTGTTTTTGTTTACTTGTGACAACCCCACATTGATAATTGATGCTTGTGTCACCCCTTATATTTAACATGTTTGTATTCAAAAATGTTTTTAGATATGACTAATTAGAACTAAATTTTAATTTTCTATTAATTCTGAAGCCCCTCCCTTGGGACTCGACCCCAACCCTTGGTTGGGTTACTTTACTATTGTACAATCGTAGACACTTCCATTGGAAGTTGTGTCTTGATTACGCAAACATCAAAATGGTGCCGCTGCCGGGGAGTGGTGTTATTTGAGAATTCTTAGTTTAGAAAAAAAAATTGTTCTTCTTAGTTGTAGTTCTACTTACTTAATTTTCATTTTTGTTTCGCGTGCTTGTGCTAACAACATGAAAGATGAACATGCATGAGGAAGAGATGAATCGCAGTCAAGCTGGTCATCGAGAGGTATAGACGAGGTAAATAGTGTCTATAATCCGGATCAGTCGGGTGGAATGGGTGCAATTTGCATTCCACAAACTGATGGGAATGCGATGTTTGAAGTCACTAGCACAACTCTTCACCTTCTCCAAATGAGAGGACTATATGGAGGGCTAGATCACAAAGACCCGCATAAGCATTTAAGAAGCTTTACAGAGGTTTGCAGCCCTTCTTCATTCAAAGGTGTGTCACAAGAGTCAATTAGGCTACGATTATTCCAATTGTCCTTGAAAGGAGAAGAAATCAAGTGATTAACCGAGTTACAAAAAAATCCATCACATCATTGGAGGAGCTGGTCATAGCATTTAACACAAGATTTTTTCCTCCATCAAAAATGATGAAGCTTAGAGATGAAATCCAAGGATTCAAGCAAAGGGAAGGGGAACCACTCCATGAAGAATGGGTGAGATTCAAGAAGCTGCTCTTACTTAAATGCCCAACTCATGAACTACCAACCTATTTGTTACTTCAATATTTCTACCGGAGCCTTGATTCAGTAAATAAAGAAGTGGTTGATCAGTTGGTACGAGGAGGAATAATGTTACAAACATTTGAGGTGGCTTCATTTCTTTTAGACGACATGACTAGAATAAATCAAGCATGGTATACAAAAGATGATCATGTTTCCCCATTCCACTTTAGACTAACACAAGAGCAATTAGATAAAGAGAAAGAGAGGGACGAAAACATCAAGAAGATGTTGACTCAGATGGAAGTCCTACAGGAGCGTATGAAAGGAACATGTGGAGTGTTCAGAGTTGAGGAGGGTTCATCCCCAAGCCCTTCAAAGCCTGGGGAGAATCAAGGTTGGAATTCCAGAAAATGTGAGGAGGGTTTCTACCCATGCTATTGGCAGCAAGGTGGAAATCAAGGTTGGAACCATTATAAAGAAGTTGAGCAAAGGAAGTGTCATCAAGATTTACCTGAGCAGAGTGATTATTGGAGAAAAGAGGATGAATATGAAGAGAATCGCACTCACTCAAGTGAGAGCCCAAACTGAAGGGGGAATGCAAGTAGTCCCAGCGTGAATGATTTGCTTTCACGCATCCTTGACAAAGTTGAAGGCTTGGACGATTTATTGAAAGGAATGAAAGACGATTTCTCATCCTTGAAGAATAAATTAAACTCACACGCAGAAGCAATCAAACCTCTTGAAAGTCAATTGAGTTTACTTACCGTACAATTGAAACAAAAAATGGAGACGGATGATGAAGATAGACAGCTGGCCGTTGTCACTCCGAGCAGAAAAGAAGTAAAAGGTGATATGATGATAAATGAGGAAGTTCACTTACCAACTGCAAGCAAAGATATGGAGGCTGAAGAAAGAACCATCCCATAAGACATCATAAGGGAGCCACAAATTGATGTGGAGAAACACAAGCCATACCTAAACATCAAGCAACCTTTACCCAAGATACCTCTTCCATTTCCTCAATGCCTCAAGAAGAAGAATGAGGAAGAAAGGTTCAAGAAGTTTCTATCGGTATTCAAGACCTTATCGATTAATCTCCCTCTAGTTGAAGCATTGTTGGAAATGCCGGGTTACGCCAAATTCATGAAGGAGTTAGTCACAAGAAAAAAGAGCTTGGATTTTGAGACGATCGAAGTCTCTCATAGTTGTAGTGCGATTATGTCGAAGGAGTTAATCGAAAAGAAAGATGATCCTGGGCATTCACCATCCCGTGCACCATAGGCTTGCTCAAGTTCGCAAAACCTTATGCGATCTAAGAGCAAGTATTAATCTAATGTTGTATGTTATTTATAAACAACTCGGGTTGGGTGAACCGCAGGCTACAACTATGAGACTCCTGATGGCTGACAGATCGATCAAACATCCGGTGGAGATACTTTATGACATTCTGGTTAAGGTTGAAAGATTCATTTTTACGCCCAATGACATAGATGCTGAAATTCCTATAATCTTGGAAAGACCATTCTTGGCAACTGGGAGAGCGCTGGTGGATGTCGAGAGTGGGGAATTGAAATTTTTGGTCAATGATGATGAAGTCACCTTTGACGTGTGCAAATTAATGAAACACCCGAGTAACATTCATGTAATCTCAGCTGATGATGTGATTGACGAGGCTGTGGCTAGTGTGAGTCATTTGATGTGTAGCAAAGAACCCCTTGAAGTTGTGTGGGCTAACGAACAAGAGTTCGAGGTTCAGAGAAAAGAGGAAGTGGTAGCCGCATTTTCAAGTAAGGGGGAATTCACAAAGACTCCAATTAAATTGAACATTGACTTAAAAAATCGAGAAAGCCCTCCCGCCAAACCATCAATCGAAGAACCGCCAAGTCTCGAGCTTAAGGTATTACCTTCGCATCTCCAGTACGCTTTCTTAGGCGCAAATAACACCTGCCGGTGATTATTGCGGCTGACTTAACTGATTGGCAAGTAAAATTACTCATTAAAGTTTTGAAAAAGTATATAAAAGCAATCGGTTGGACGATCGCTGATATAGTGGGGATTCCTCCAGGCATTTGCACACATAAAATTCAGCTTGATAGTGATTGTAAACCGAGTGTTGAACATCAGCGAAGGTTAAACCCACCAATGCAAGAAGTGGTGAAAAAGGAGATAATAAAGTGGTTGGACGCAGGAGTGATCTACCCGATTGCAGACAGCAAATGGGTCAGTCCAGTGTAATGTGTACCGAAAAAAGGATGAGTCATGATTGTCCCTAATGAAAAGGGAGAGCTTGTATCTTTGCGACCAGTGACAGGATAGAGAGTTTGCATGGACTATCGGAAGTTAAACTCATGGACTGAAAAGGATCATTTCCCCATGCCCTTTATGGATCAAATGCTTGACCGACTATCCGAGAGAGGATGGTATTGCTTTTTGGATGGGTACTCAGGCTATAACCAAATCTCCATTGCTCCGGAGGATCAAGAGAAAACAACTTTTACATGTCCATATGGTTCTTTCGCCTTCAAACGAATGTCATTCGGATTATGTAATTCCCCAGCCACATTTCAACGTTGCATGTTATCCATCTTTGTTGATATGGTGGAAGACTCAATGGAAGTATTTATGGATGATTACTCAGTTGTGAGCGACTCATTTGCAGAATGCTTAGAGCACTTAGGCCAAGTTCTTCAAAGGTGTGTCGAGACCAATTTAGTCTTAATTTGGGAAAAATGTCATTTCATGGTCAAGGAAGGAATTGTGCTTGGTCACAAAGTAACACAAAAGGGACTGGAGGTCGACAAAGCAAAAGTCGAAGTAATTGAGAAATTACCGCCTCCAATTTCAGTAAAGGGGGTTCGATGTTTTTTGGGACATGCTGGATTTTATAGGAGGTTCATCAAAGACTTCTCAAAGATTGCACTTCCTCTATGCCAACTTTTGGAAAAAGAGGTAACCTTCAACTTTGATGATGCTTGTATGGTAGCTTTCAAATGCCTGAAAGACAAACTAATTTCCACCCCAATCATCATTAGTCATGATTGGTCAGAGCCATTTGAAGTAATATGTGATGCAAGCAGCATGGTATTGGGCGTAGTGTTGGGTCAGAAACGAAATAAACTTTTTCATCCCATTTACTACGCAAGCAAAACTTTAAACAGTGCTCAGCGTAACTACACAGTTATCGAGTAAGAGTTACTTGCAATGGTCTATGCGCTTGAGAAGTTTCGTGCATACTTGTTAGGTACTAAGGTGATTATTCAAACTGATCACACTGCTTTACATTATCTAATGGCGAAGAAAGACACCAAACCTAGGTTGATCAGGTGGGTGCTTTTATTGCAAGAATTCAATTTTGAGGTTAAGGATAGAAGGGATTGTGAAAATCAAGTGGCTGATCACTTATCAAGATTGGAAGGAAGGGATAAAGACGAGCTAGAGACCGACATAAAGGATGTTTTTCCCGATGAGCAGGTATTCACAGTAAACCTCACACAGCCCCCTTGGTATGCTGATTTTGCAAACTATTTGGTGTGCAGATTAATACCGGATGAACTGAACTTTTACCAACAAAAGAAGTTCTTATTCGATGTTAAGAAATATTTGTGGGATGAGCCATATGTGTTTAGAGAGTGTGCTGACCACATCATCAGAAGATATGTCCCAGAAGAGAAAGCTAGGGAGATCCTGCATGCTTGTCACGCTTCGCCGGTTGGAGGGCATCATGGTGGTGTTCGGACCGCATCTAAGGTGCTACAAAGCGGGTATTACTAGTCGTCTCTACACAAAGATGTGCATGAGTTTGTTAAGAGGTGTCCACAATGCCAAAAGCAAGGTGGTGTGTCCAAAAGGCACGAGTTGCCTCTAACAACCATTCTAGAAGTGGAGTTGTTTGATGTATGGGGAATCAATTTTATGGGCCCATTTGTGAGCTCATTTGGCAACAAATACATCTTGGTGGCTGTGGATTATGTGTCTAAATGGGTAGAAGTTGTTGTTGTTTCAAATAACGAGGGAAAAAGTGTTGTTCAATTCTTGAAGCGCTACATTTTTGCAAGATTTGGGACTCCGCGAGCCATTATTAGCGATGGGGGATCACATTTTTGTAACAAATGGTTCTCAGCTGCATTGAGTAAGTATGGGGTTAATCACAAAGTGGCAACACCATACCATCCCCAAACAAGTGGCCAAGTTGAAGTGTCAAACCGGGAGATCAAAGGCATTTTGGCTAAGACAGTGAATGTAAATCGAACTGATTGGTTTTGAAAGTTGGATGACGCACTATGGGAATATCACACCACTTATAAAACTCCAATCGATATGTCACTATATCAATTAGTTTTTGGGAAATCTTACCATATACCAGTCGAGCTAGAGCATAAAGCAATGTGGGCATTGAAAGTTCTGAATTTGGATTGGGCAAAAACATCAAAAGAAAGAGTAGATCAGTTAAACGAGTTGGAAGAATTCAGGTTTAAAGCTTACGAAAGTTCAGCTCTTTACAAGGAAAAGATGAAGAAATGGCATGATGTTAAGATACTCAAGAGAGAGTTTAAGATGGGAGATTGGGTGTTGCTATACAATTCACGATTGAAGTTGTTTCCTGGAAAGCTCAAATCGATATGGTCAAGACCATTTAGAGTGACGTGAGTGTTCCCAAACGGCTCTATCGAAGTTGAAGGGTAAGAAGGACATGCATTTAAGGTGAACGGGCAGCATTTGAAATTATACTTTGGTGAATGTCAGGAGATTTCTTTGATTGAAGTGGTGTACCTAGAAGATGATTGAAAGCATTTCCACGTCGAACCACAATGTTAAATAAGGTGCTTTTTGGGAGGCAACCCAATTTTTACTGTTTTGAATAAAGGTGTGTTGATTTTGCAGGAGAAAGTGTGGAGAGTGATCGACAAGTGCAGGATGGCGAGCTACAGGTCCATTCAAATCGCTGAAGGGTTCGGCGACCGCGAACCAGACCATCGTTAGACTCAAGATAAATTTACATTAGAGTCTGTAAAACTCAGCGAGTACAGGAAATTATTGGCGAATCGCCGATCATGTCGGTGATCCAGATGGACATCGTCGTTCGTACCCCTAAATAATTGGAGGTTCTGTAAAATTTGGCGAAGTAAGTGACTACTCGGCGCTATGCCGAGTGGTTCAACGATCGCGACTAATGTCGCCGAATGGGCAAAAGCTGGACGGTTTTTCAAGTCAAAGGTTTAAAAACTTTGATTCATTCCCTTTCCTCACTTTACCTTCCTAAACTCACATCCTCACTCTCGTTTTAAAATCTATTGCATTTTTGGAGTATCTTTAGCTTCGATTTGTGATGTATGTGCTTAAATTGTGTCTTTGGGGTTGCGGGGCTGATTTCAAAAAGTCAGGATGAACATAGGCACGACAAATCATTTTGGCGAGCTGGGTCGAGCTCGCCGAATCGCTCGATGGTTCACCTTAATTCCCCGTCCCACTTTTGATATCATGTTTTTTTGTGTTGTTGGTTCCTGTACTTTTCAGTGAGAAGCACGAGATCACCAAAAGCACTCGGTGACTCGCCAAAAGGATTGGCCAGCTTACCTGCAACAGATTTTCTTCATTTTGAGTGTCGAATATTTTCTAACTTTATATCGAGGCTTTGCAAATATGTCTAGACCAAATTGCAGCTGAAGCAGTTCCAGACAATGAAAACCAAAGTCAGAATGATAATACTGCGGGCACTGATGCCCTAACAGATGGAACGACTGCTTAGACATGATCACTTTCTTTACCTCCCTCTCTGTCTTTCTTTAATTGGCATTCTGGATATTTTGTTATTTGCATTTGAGGACAAATGTTTTTATTTGTGGTGGGGTGAGGCCCACCTTTGTGTGCTATTGATGTTCGTATTTTGTTTATATTTGGGCTTTGTGCTTAAATTGTGTTTACACTGCTTTTTGTGGATGTTTGAGCTTGTGGCTCCTTTTGTTTTAAATTGTAAAATGATTTTAACCCTTCCAAAAACCACCTCTCGTGTGTTGAATGTGGCTGTTCTTTTGCAAAATTTACGTCTCGATTTCGATCAATATCGATGACTTTAATAGTGCTCATGATCAAACGAACATGAATGTGCGGCTACGATGAGGCAAAATGAAGTTGCATAGACAATATGTGAACTCTTTGCATCTCGTTATGACTAGCCTAGTATCGAATTGAGTCTCTTGTGATGATCATTGCACACTAACGAAAGTGTGGAGTCTTGTTTGACTGTAGTGTCAATGCCTAGTGTGATGAGCTTACTTTGAAACATGCATGATAGATCATAGAATTTACCCCGTTGGTCCGATCGACTAAGTAAGTCTATCTCTTGATATGATATTAGGCAACTTTAAAGAGTGTGAGCCAATTTGACATATACCTCTTTGTGGCCTACCTTGTGAGCATGTGTGAACCTCTCTTGAACACCCCTTGAACCTTACTTTCCTTTGGAAGAAACTTGACGAAAACTAGACCTTTCTTTATCCAGTACCCATAATCCTCATGAAGTTGTGGTTAGTTGAATAGCCAACTTAGGTCAAAAGCCTAAGTTGGGGGTGTGGTGAAAAGAGAAGGCAAATCAAGAAGTGCAAGAAAGTCCCTCTTACCTATGGTTTTGAGAAAAATGGAATCCCTCCATATAAAAAGAAAGAATGAAAAAGAAAGTCGTGGAATAAAGTACAAAAGAAATAGAGTTTCCAAACAATTCATGGAAAGTGAATAATAGGATGACTTATGAGCACTAAAGAGAATGATGAAGGAAAAGGAAAGGAAGTGTTGTGAGCAGTCGGCGTGTCACCGAGCAGTTCAGCAAAGCAGTACTATGTCACCCAATGATCCAAAACACGACGATGCTGAAGGATAGAGCAAGACGACGATGAAACCTACCAAAGAGCGGATCGCTGAGTTAATCGGCAATCTCGACTAAAGGTGCCAAATGAACCTCTGCAGCACAGATTTTTGAAAACTATAAATACTCGTTGAGAGTTGTAGCTTAATATTAGATTTTTAATATAGAATTTTTAACATAGAATTTTGAGTTCTAAGTTTGGAAAGGGTTTTGAAGAATTTGAAGATTCAAAGGGTTTCAACTCCAAGAATTTGGACTTGGGTCTTGTCGATTCTTCACTCTTGGCTTGTTTTGAGACTAAAATCTTCATACCCATTTGAATGCAAATTCATATCGGTATAAATTTCTATCTCTTTTACATGTCTAGCTAAATCCCCAATTCTTGGGGTGTGATTTTGTGAATATGGGTTAGATTATTTGTTGGGTCTTACTTGTTAATGATGTATTTGTTGTTTAGATGTGATTTCATTACTAAGTTATGGTTGAACTAAATGAAATTGTAGTTGCAAATACGATTTCACCTTTGTGTTTTTGGCTTGCCCGAGAGAGAGGTCGTAAAACTAAGACTACTAAATTGATGGCCGGTGGGATTGGGTCGACATGAGGTTCAGCTCGAGAGAGTGAACCCTAGTCCTTCTCCCACACACTCATCGAGAGAGAGTGAGTGGGCTAAGGCGGAGGTTGTTCTTCATGCAGCAACTCGGTGTTCGAGAGAAATCGAGTTGATTCGGGGTAAGTTGCTCGAGAGAAAATTTACCCCCACTATAGTCTAGCCTTGTCACAAATATTCAACAGATTTATTATCAAAAGCATGTACCCAATAGTTTAGTTTATCATGTATTCCTATCACATCCCAAGAACCCTATCTCCTTGATTAGTACTCTTTGCATTTTTTCTGTTTTTGTTTACTTGTGACAAACCCCCATTGATAATTGACGCTTGTGTCACCCCTTTGATTTAACATGTTTGTATTCAAAAATCTTTTTAGCTATGACTAATTAGAACTAAATTTTATTTTTCTATTAATTCTGAAGCCCGCTCCCTTGGGACTCAACCCCAACCCTTGGTTGGGTTACTTTACTATTGTACGATCGTAGACACTTGCATTGAAAGTTGTGTCTTGATTACGCAAACATCACTCTACTCTTCCTCAACTCAAATTCTCAAGTCTTAAAACAAGTTTTGAAAAAGGTTTGCAACATATTTCTCAAAAGACTTGAAAGAACTCTCAAGACTTGACTCTTAACTCTACCTTGAATTTGAATCTTGAATTCAAGGTTATGATTCATGTTATGAATGATTTCTAGATGTTTAGAAGTATTTAAGAGTAGTTAGAATCAATAGGGGTAAAGGAACTCTTTGAAAGAACTCAGACGGACTAAACGACGGAGAACGGGTGGGGGCAAGCGACCCTGGCGCACTGAGTAGCGCAGGGCACTAGACCCTGTCCTACAGAGCATCTCTACTAGCGCAATGGTGGGGCGGCGCGCCAGCCCTTTCCCAGAAAACCCTGATGAATTTCATTCTCGTTTCATGTCCCTAACTCACCTAGAATCGAACGGTTTCTTCCCCAATTACTTAGATTCGAATAACAACATAAGTACATGATAATCTACTCAAAACAACCCTCAAATTACTAACTTTTTTCTCACGAACTCATCAAAATCCCAACAATCAAGATTACGAATGGAATTTCAAGAAAACTCATTAAGAACTCAAATCTTCAACTTTGAGAACGAAATTGCATTGAAATAACATGATTGGTGTATGGGTGAACGAACCCAACACTATGAGAACTCACATACCTCTTAGGGATCAAACCATTGGCGAAACACCCTTCGATCCGCAATAAATTTTGATGAACGCCTTGAATCTTCCCTCCTTTCTCCTCTTTTCTTTTCTTGAACTCTTTTCTAAAACCCTAGCGTAATTTTGGATTGTGAAAACTGAACCAAATTAGTTTAGACCCCTAAAAATTACCATAATTCGTTTTAAGCTGAAGGGGTAAGGAAAATACCAAATACCCCTCATATTTTTGGGTAACTCTCCTTAATTGGGAAGCCTGACTCCAAACGGTCATATCTCCCTCATACGAGCTTGAAAATTAGCAAACTCGGTGGATTTGGATAAAGGATTCCAAGACCTTTCATTCGATATCTTATGGGCCACCTAACTTATCCTGTAGTGAATGTTATGTTCATTTGAAGTTGACCCAAAATTCACAACTTATTCATTACTTGAAAAAATTCAGATTTGGCTCTTTCCAAATAAGTTCTTTCTAAATTTAGATCTTTCAAATACCGAGGTTTTACAATGTCTCCCCCTAGGGAACATCCATCCTCGAATAAGATTACTCAAAGTAGACTAAGGGTCTTAGCATCTAACACCCAGCTCAAACACTCAACATGCAATGTAACACAACATTTCAACCAAAATAAATGCCAAGAAAAGGATTAGTACTTTGATTTGGAATTTCTCCGAACTCAAAGAGATGTGGGTATCTATTCTTCATATCCTCCCTGGCCTCCCAAGTAACTTCCTCACCAAACTGATTCCTCCATAAGAACTTGACTTAAGCTACCTCCTTGGTTCTCAACTTGTGAACCTCAAGATCTAGAATCTGAACGGGAATCTCCTTATAAGATAAGATTTCCTTAATACCAATGTATTTGGTCGTATAATAAGTGAACGATCGCCCATACACTTCTTCAACATTGAAATATATAATACTAGATGGACTGTTGCTAACTCTGGCGGTAGCTCCAACTCACAAGCTATATTGCCAATCCTCTTGGATATCTAGTAATGACCAATATACTGGGGACTAAGCTTCTCTTTCTTACCAAATCTCATAACACCCTTCATGGGTGAAACCTTCAAATAAATCCAATCGTCCACCTCAAACTCTAAGTCTTTTCTCCTAACATCGATATAGGATTTCTGCTGACTTTGCGCTATTTTCAAGCTCTCTTGAATGACCTTCACCTTCTCCATGGCTTTATTAACCAATTATGGTCCTATCAACCAAGCTTCACTAACCTCAAACCATCCAATATGAGATCTACATATTCTCCCATAAAGAACCTCATAAGGAGCCATCTGGATGCTAGAGTGATAACTATTGTTGTAAACAAGCTCGATGAGAGGTAAGTGATCATACTAATTACCCTTGAAATCGATCACACACACCCTCAACATATCCTCTAAAGTCTGAATCATACGGTCTGCTTAACCATCAGTCTGAGGATGAAAAACAGTACTCAAATTTACCTTGGAACCCAAACCTTTCTGCAAAGACTTCTAAAATTGTGTAGTGAATTGTGCACCTCTATCTGAAATAATGGATACCGGACTCCATGAAGTTCGACTACCTCTTGAATATATAACTTAGCATAATTCTCTGCCGAAAAGGTAGTCTTTACCGACAAGAAATGGACTGATTTAGTCATTCCATCTAGAATCACCACAATCGAATCATGCTTCCTGCGAGACCATGGTAAACATGTAATGAAATCCTTATTGATCATCTCTCATTTCCATTCTAGAATATTTATGTTCTAAGAAATGCCACTGGACCTCTGGTGCTCTACCTTGACTTGTTGGCAATTCAAGCACTTAGCAACGAATTCTGCAATACCCCTCTTCATACTATTCCACCAATAGACTTCTCCCATGTCGCTATACATCTTTGGGGAACCCGGATGTATAGAGTATCTGGAGTTAAGAGCCTCCTCCATGATCCTCTCCTGAAGTTCATCCACCCTTGGCACACACAATCTACCTTGATACCTCAATACACGATCTCCCCATTGTTCAAAAGTCATCACTTTTTGCTTGTGAACATTTGCCTTCAATTCAAGAAAAATAGGATCTTGGTCTTGTTTCTCTTTCACCTCAGACACTAGTGACGACTCAGCCCCATTCATCACCACTACTCCTCCTTCGTTGAAATCCATTAATCAGACTCTTAATCGTGCAAGTCAGTGCACATCTTTTGCTAACTCTTTCTTGTCCTCCTCAACATGGGTGGTACTACCCATAGACAACCTACTCAAAGAATTGCAACAATATTAGTCTTACCTGGGTGATAGAGAATACTCATATCATTAAAAGTTCTTTACTCTTATATTTTGATTCAAATTTTGTACTCCAATGATTTTATTGAAGGAAATTTGTTTAATCTTTTAGAAGTGAAATTTATAAGATGGTAGATTTACAACCGGTTTTTAAGATTTGTTTTATTTTGAAATAGATCGATTTTATTATTCTGTTCATTTAATTTTACGTAAAGAAATTTGAATAATAAGATCAAATCTTTTATTTATTTTATATGAAAAATTAAAAATAAAAATCACATTGATTATGCACCGTTAACCACTAAAAAAAAGGAACATTTAATTTGAATTGTTGAGGTTAAGTTCTTTTCATAAGAGTAATTTGAAGAAAACGTAGTGGGGTGAGAGAAACAATTGAAAAAATGGGTTAAACATTTAATTTCACGAAGGCGTGAGTTTCATTAATATAAACAGAAGTTATTTGTATAAAAAAATAGGCAAAGACCAAACCTGATAATTTTTTTAATACTTAAAAAAGACTAAAAGTGATAACTGTATAGTAAAGAGACCAAACTTGATAATATTTGGGATAGTTAAGGACTACATCTGGTAAATGTATAGTTATAAAACTATTTTAGACCTACTACAATAGTTCAAGGACCATTTATAACATTTTTCTTCATAATTACAAGTGACAACTGACAAAAAAGAATAATACAAGTGCTTCACAAGATTCGTTAATTGGCGAGAGGAAAAATTAAAACAAATGAATTCGGTCAATTTTATAAAAGTAAAAGAAATTAAATTCATCAATTTTCTTAAATTATGCAATTAGGAAATGCATCATTTGAAAAATACAATCCAGATTATAAGTACTGTGAGTGAGTACTATTCTACCACTACATCACAAATATTTGTTGGTTTAAGACCTTTCGTTTTTTTATTTTATACACTTTCATCGATAAAGATGATAGAAAAATTATTTTTCAAGTCTTGGTGCTAATTTTTGTGCGTGTATATCAATTTTATGATTCGTAAACTGTACAGACTAAGTCGGTCTATTTGCATCTATCTAAAAATCGTACATTTTTAGTAGTGATTCCACGTACGTACAACAACTATACAGAGATACCATCGACTTACAAACTTTGACTTTGCAAAAATGTGAAATATTTCATGGATTTCTATTAATTTTTTCCATATGTGTGAAATAAACTAAAAAATAAAAGCACAAATGAGTATTAACCAACTAAGATTTAAAATATATTATGATAAAGTACTATAGTTATGGCTTTCAATGTTTTTTAAATAGATTTACTGATCAAAACGAACTGATTATTATATTTCTTTTAATAAAGTCGAAAGTTTTAATTTTATAAAAATTTATAATTGTACTGAATAATTTTATAAAAAATTAAAAAATGACAGAATCGTACTGAATATGTTTAGAGATATTTTCAAAAATATACAGCCTAATAAAATAACTACATCTACATAGCCCATATTTTTAAACTACAGTTATATTGTCTTTTTTCACAAGAGATCTTATACAATATTATACACTAACTATGCACAAATGAATAGGCTTGTATATATATATGTATAATACTATATAAAAGTTGTTTATATACACTTTTATATTGTTATATATAATTAAACAACACATACACTAATAAATTGTAGATAATTTTTAAATAAGGTACCTGTATTTTATAAGTGTGTATAAACATTGATTATATATATTTATACTATAGGACACCTTTCAGTCATCACAAGTGTTGACACCCAATTTTAACCCTATGCAATTCGTATTAATTATCGAGCTTCTTCAATTTCAAATGAAATAATTATTTTTGAAAAAACCAAAAATATATTAAATCTTTTCTCTAAATAGGTTTGTACAAATATGTATTTACTTCCTTTAAATTAGTTAACGGTATTTTATGTATAAATACTAATTATTAATTATGTCTTAATAATTATTTTGTCTTGTTTAAATTAAGAACCTAAAATAATTAATCGATAATTTTTCATCTTATTTCAATTTCGATTGAATTTAGCTAATTTATTAGTTTGGCTGTATTTAAATTTATTTGACTAAATGTCTAATACTATTAGGCCACTCAATACAGCTAAAATTACAATCCTCTAGCCATATTTTAAATTCCTTATTCTAAAACTCTCATATCCTCTCAGCAAAATATGCATACATCTATACACACACTCAAACATGTACACCAGACCCATATACCCTCACTTGAGTCCCCTTACATTTTATATCTTTTTTCCTTCACCCCAAAATTTGTCGGATCTTGACTGAAGACCACCAGATAAACGTCTATCCGCCGCCTCCCTCACCTCCACGTCTCTTTCCCCTTTTTTCGAGCTACACCAAGTTAGTTCTCCTTAGATGGCTTTGGAAAAGAGAAGATGAACTTGAAATATCATGGGATTCAAGCTTTGTCCAAAGAACTTCACCATCAGTGGCCTCCAAAACATCTCTATCCCTAACATCAATCTGAAAACGTAACCATATCCCTCTTTTCCTCCATCTTTTCATCATTACTTTATGTCTATTCTTACCTAATATTTGAACTCTCAAAGGATTTTAAAAATCTTCAAATTTCCTACTCGAAGGGGGGGGGGGGGGGGG
>JAJONZ010020591.1:0-16065 GCA_029582445.1 Solanum paucissectum
AATAAGAAGGAATGGTATGGAAACTGTTAAAGAAAGAGTAAAAAGCAAAAAAAGATGAAATTTGTGTGTGTGTGAGTGAGAAAATGGGTTGTGGGCTTCTCTACTCCTATTAGAATTAGGCTCTTTGAGCCCAATTTGCTTACCCACAGCCCAATGTTCCATTTTCCAAAACGAAGCCTAGTCTTTAGAGTTCACATCTCAGTCGCCGGTTGCCACTGCCGCCGCCGCTCTCGGTGGTCCTCGCCGTACTCAGGTGAGCTTCATCATTTTTCTTTAATCTTTTGTTTTTGTTCATGAGAAATGAATTGAATCAATTTATGCTTAAATATGTTGTGTCAATTGGTTAAGGATCTGGTGGTCTTTGTCTCCGCGTTTGGGTGTGATTTGGTGGTAAATTGGTATGTACACTGTTTATTATTGTAAGAAGTTTTAGAGTTGTGCATTAGCATATACAGTTATGCACTTGTTTGCTTTTTTCTTTTGATAATTATGGTGTCCGGGCAATGCCAAACACTATGAGAGAGTTGATGTTCAGTTGGAAGAATGTGAGAGGAAGGAGAAGAGGAAGGGCTTGGAATATGATTACACTTGCGCGAATGTGGGTTGGTTGGAGAGAGAAATAGGAGAGCTTTTGAAGGTGTAGAGTCGAGTTCTTCTCAATCGAGGAGTAGTCTCTGTTCTCTTGTTTTCTTTTGGTGCTCATAGAAAGTCCCTTGTTGTATAGACGATTGGGTGGAGTTTGTAGAGAATCATATCTTTTCGTAAATTCTCTACCTTTTGGTATATCTCTTGTATACGGCCGTTGTGGTCATGTTTATGGATGAAAATATTTTTACTTGATCAAAAACAAATTATGGTGTCAGGTTCAGGTTACGTGTCCATCGACTAATTCATAATTCAACGGGACATGCTACCTCACACCAGTATATATTGTGGGTACTCTGTCCATCAAAACTTTTGACACATGAGAAGAAATCATCTAGTGTTTTTGTCTTCGATAGGAATTGAACTGAGGCACTTATTAACTTGCTTCTCATTCATATCTGAAACTTTTTATTTATTCCTTCTTATTGTAAGTGTTGTCACTACATAATTTGGAAGTGGAATTAGAGCTTCCATCATCTTCTTCTTCTTGATATATATTCTAATATTTATGAAAGCATAGGAGTTTTGCATAGTATATACACTTGTACACTTGCTTCTCATTCACACCTGAAACTTTTTTATTCGTCTTTTATGATCCCAAGTGCTGTCACTACATTATTTAGGAATGGAGTTAGAGTTCTTGTCATCTTGCACCGTCATGATTGGTGTTGAATGTCGAGTCTGCTGTGAGAGGCGCTTAAAGGTTATTAAGACATTAGACCAAGGGGTGAACCCACAGGGGAGGGGAGAGGTTGCTTCCTAAAAAGAACTTGGTTTGGCTCGCCTTTGGAAACCAAACAAAGAGCGTTTGGAGTACCATTTTATTTTATACTATATCCAGAAGATGCGGATTTTTTTTAGATTACATGATCTTACAGTTGCGTTTTATTTTTTTTGCAGGTTGTTGATTGATCTTTCAGAGGGATCAGTAGATGGTTACTAGAATTCAGAAATGAGTTTGATGATTTCGCGACTGAGGCAGCATTTGCCTGCTGTACTCTTCAAACAATCTGTTCGATCCAATGTGGCTGACTCCTATTTTGTTACCTCAACTGTTTTTACTCGACACTTCTCTCAGCAAGTAGAGATTAACCAGAGAAAGCTTCCAGCAGATTATGATCCTGTGACTTTTGATCCTACTGAGCATCGTAGTCCTCCATCAGAAAGGGTATGGAGGCTTGTTGATGAAGTATCAGGACTTACCCTGGTCGAAGTTACAGAAGTGTCTTCGATTATTATGAAGAGGTTGGGCATGACAGAGCGACCAACGGTTGGAGTTATGAAGGCAGGGGCTGCTGGATTGGCAGCAGCTATGAAGGGACCAGAAGCAGCTAAGGAGGAAAAGAAATCGGAGAAAACTGTTTTTGAACTTAAACTGGAGTCATACGAGTCAGCTCAAAAGATAAAGATAATCAAAGAGGTCCGCAGTTCTACTGATTTGGGACTCAAGGAAGCAAAGAACTTAGTCGAGAAGACTCCTGCTGTTTTCAAGAAGGGAGTATCAAAGGAAGAAGCGGAACAAATAATTGACAAGATGAAAGCTATTGGAGCAAAAGTTGTTATGGAATGATAAGTATTTGGTTTGATATTGAGTTCTTGGTCATTCTATGTTGTCTGGGTCCTTCCACCAACTGCACGAACCTCAAGATGGCGAAAACTCACCCTCTTCGAGAAAAAGAAGAATGGATGAGGCCATCGAAGATCCGGACAAGATATGCACCTCTTCAAGAATGATAAAAAACAATCCATCAACTTTCATATGGTATTTTGGCCTGAACTCCTCGATACTCAATCAAATCCTCTCTTTCGATGACTAAATGCGTTTCTATAGTCCCATATTTAATAATGCCCATATTTTTTTAAACTAAATTACGCTTCATAAGTCTATTATACAATTTTGTAGTCTACATGTGTTCCTTATGCAGAACCTTTGATTATATATAGTTAATAGAAAGGCTAATAGATCATTTTCATGACAGATTATCTGTTTAGTGTTGTAAACTGCATTTTGTGTTTGTATTTTGGTGTGTGTTGAGTACAGAGAACTGGTAATTGTACCCAATTCATAAACGAACAGGACGGACAAGTGACGATTAGCCGAGGGGACCTTGGGCCTAAGGAAATAGATTGTAGCTGGGTACAAATAGATTCGGAACGAGTAGGCATGGTACATCAGAAGTCCATGGGTTGACACATGGTTGCAGCTTTGGGCTGGTGATTGACAATTGACTAAATTGCATTTCATGCTGGCTATAATTATATTTTATTACCATATGCTATTATTAGCCCATTAAGTTTGAAAGCAAAAAAATAAATAAATTGATATCCAACAACGAAAAATAGCAAATTAAATTTAAATGCAACTATTTTATACAAATTGGGGACAACAATTTCTTCCAATATTTAAAAATAATAACTAAGAATATGTGGATCAATTCACAAATATAATTTTCTTGAAAGTCATAATTACATAAAAAGAACCAGAATTATAGTACATGACACAATAATTAAAGATTGAGAACTCCAAAACCGCCCCTGTAGTACAAAATCCTGAGAAAATAAAATAAAATAAAAATGAATATAAGTTGAATACCGAATTTAGTCAGGTCAGTAAATTTCGAATATCGAATACATTAAAAAAAGTTGAAGACATACCTTTGATGATGCGGAAGACACAAGTCCTTTAAATCCAATATCATAAGCAATACTTCCATCAGCTTTAAATAATCCAAAGTTTCTCTCAGAAGTTGGGCCAGGCTTCAAATTCTCATTAAACAATGCAAAAACATAACCTTTTGCCATCATTTTGGGCCTATAAGGTGTACCTTTCTTCTTCATTAGCCTTTTATGCAAATTAAAATTATACGTCCTGGCGTTCTTAGGGTCCGCACCTACTTCATTATCATCCCCTTTAGATGCCCAACCGGTCTCCGACACGATAACTTGCATTTTCGTATACCCTAATTTCTCTAATGCAACATATGTTGCATCAACCATTGCATCAAACATGTTGTCATAATGCAACTTAGTTTTAGGATCAACAATCCCTTTATTTGGTTGAAATAAAGCATAGTTTATATCAATATGAGAAGGGTCAAATTTATAGGCTAAAAATGGATATGCATTTATGTAAAGAGGTGAGCCCACTCTATTGAAAAAATGTAACAATGGGCCTAAATATGGCATCATACTTTCTTTAAATGTACCATTTGAAGGAGGATATGTACTACTAAAAATTGCCTCGGAATGCGGGGTCGAAACCTCGATGGTATTGGTCAAGCCTAACCTCCTGAGAGCACGATACACACTTCTAACCGCGGGCACTAGTGCTTCAGATATACTTGTATCACCACCTAGTATCTCATTTCCAACCGCGATACCTCTAATTGAGGTACCAGGGAGGTATGGTTGTAGGTTAACTTGTATCCATTCGAGGGCTATTGACCCGTTTAGACTAACGTCTTTTAATAATTCGTTAGGAAGACATACTGAGATTTCGATCCCAGAACCACTAAAGGCTTTCAGAACTCTAGAATCCGCGTCGTAGATTCTTATGTTCTTGATCTTGTTCATCCTTAGAAGTCTCAAGACATCTTCAGGTGCTGGGATGTTATCTGAAATTTTTCCATAATTTATACCATATGTGCCTGTCATTGCATGTACAACTATTGAACCTGTCCAACAACAACAACAACAAAGATAGTAAAAGGGGGAATTGGTTAAAAATAACATATACTATACGAAATATCTTAATTTTATCATCCAATATAATATCGTGTTGTACATATCGTTGACCATAACGAAGCTCCAATTTGAAGTATAACATAGGGTAAATTTGGACCTTTTCTTGGAAATATTCGGTCTATACTGGAACTTTGTTAAAGTCAACGAAAAATATGAGAACATGTAAGGGTATGAATGGACCAAAAGTTTAATCGATGGTAAAATTTTAAAAAAATTGTACAGTAAAAAGGTAAATTTAAGCAAACTTCCATTTACAAGGAAAATCATTGGAGATAAAATCTAGAAACTGAATTAATTTCTCATTATTATGAACTGGAAATATGTATAAAAATCAACTAATTTGACTCCCAATATACACACAAAAAAAACACAATCATTGTTGCAACACTATATATTGTGTATATCATCAAGAGAAAAACAGCACAAAGAATCCCGTATCAACAGTGTTCGAGAAAGGGCCGCACCCTAATGCAATCACTTAGTGATTCCTGTCACAACTCGAACATATAGACTCTCGAAGAAATTTCAAATAATCAAGAATGATTAAGTTGTTAAAAAAACATACCACTAAAGAGAAGAAGGAAGCATATGAAGATGAATGATGAATTGGCCATAATCTTGAGAGGATTAATAATAAGTGAATGTTTATAAATGGCTAATATTAATTTCTTAATTGCTATGTTTGTAATATTATTAGTAGTAGTAACATAGAAATGGAACCAATATACACAAAAAAACCAAACAAAGATTCCAAACCTTAGTTTAAAGATGAAGGGCGTGAGCAAGGCAAGTTATGGTTTTCTTTGGAATATACCAAACAAAAAAACATGTTTGGTTTTTCTAAGGTATTAGAATTTATTCCTACCTTTTGCATTCAGCCTTTCCTTATACCTCGTGTGGGCCCTTTTTTTCGTTTTTCATCTGGTGTTAGATACCTGCTTTTGGATCTGAATAATTCAGATTCTCATCGGGAGTCTCGTTTTTTAGGCAAAATGTTGCCTACCAAAGACTTTCATTTACATGCATGATCATATTCAAAACTTTTTGATTAAGGATAAAGTAGTACCATCCATCACGACTTTCCGTGGTGGATCCTTTTCACAATTAAAGCTCAATAACCTTCTTGTTTATTTGAGCTTTGTGCTTCTATAATATAAAAATCTGTGTTTTTTTTATATAATAAAATGATGATAAATTTCGAGTACTTTAAATTTTTTACTTACTATCTCCACTATTATGGATACCAAATAACTCGATCCACCAAAGTTTAGACAGATGAAAAAAAAATCAGGAACCTACTAACATGTAGATTTTTCATCTACTTAATTTTAATCTTTATTTAACCTTCATTATTATTTTTTGAGAATATGATTGATCAAAAGGGAAAATATTCAAAGTGTCACCCTATATTAACTACAAGATAAAAAAATAAATTTTAAAAAGAAAATAGAAAAACTAATAAATGAAGCAAAATGCCACACTAAAATTGTTAGAACAGAATAGTCATAAACTTGAGCACACATTAATTGCACAACTTGAACCAAAAAAAAGTGTATTTGTACATTGCTTTTCTTGAGGTAAATAAGAAAAGGGGAGCCCGGGGGAAGGCCGTACACCAAGGGGTGTAACGTAGGCAGCCTACCCTAACGCAAGCATTGGTGGCTGATTCCACAGCTCATACCCATGACCTATAACAAATTTACCATTGCTCCAAGGCACCCCTTTCTTTCCTTTAAGGTAAATATGCACTAGAATACTATGCTTCAGGAAACAGATTTGTTGGCTGAAGAATGATCCTCTTATAGCAAAATGAGTTTTCTGTGCACATGACCTCCTGCAGAACCTCCTTTGTGGTCGTGATCGTGGAAAAGAAGGGTCAAAATACCAACCAAACTTAGCACTGAACCGACGAGAAGCTTGTCATAACGTTCCACCCAGTGGAACTTGAGTTGACTTGCACCGTAAAATGATAGAGCCACCAGTGAGGTCATCACAGTTATGGTGCTGCAAGTGAAGTATCAATTTGTGTTAAGCATCCAGAAATTCGGATAAATCAAAACAAGTCCAGCACTGAGCTGTAGTCGACAAATCTAATGAGTTTTGTGGGCATTTTGACGATGGAGCTACATAGAAAAAGTCTGTGTCCTTGGAACAATTTACATATCAAGAAATACAACTAGCGTGGACGGGTTCCATTCATTGTAAGAAAGTTCACTACAGCAGCCTAGAATGAAGTAGTTCCACATCTAAAATTCAAACAGAGGTACTATTAGAAAGTTAACCAACTCTTGCAGCAGACTGACCCGAATGAATGTTACGGTTGGACGAAGGATGAAGGAGAAACCTAAAATAATAGCACCCCCGCAAATAAAGAGAAGCACAGCTACTCGGGTATGAACAAGATCTAGTCGTCACTTCTCACAGTCCATGACATCAAATACTAGTCAATGATGTGCATTAAAATAAGTTTCTAGAGCTTTAAACAATACTGACAAAGTACCTTCAGTAAGATACAAAAGCCACAGGAATTAAAATGGACCAGGGATCTCTTAAACATTATAATATTATTTCAAGAAAGTAGATGGTTCACTCCATACATGCCCTTGAGGCTACCGCCATGGCGCCATCTAAACCCACTACTTCATCCCACCCCCTTGTTCCATATCCTTTTCTCTAATAACACCAAGTTGTTTTGCTTCTATTCCTTTTCTCAAGAGTAACCTACGTTATCCCGAAAGAAAATCCAACAAAAAGAGTATGTAATCCACTTAAATATAAAGTAAAGTGAAATTTAGAAACAAAAGTACCTGAATAACAAAACTATGATGGCAAGCACCATCATGGAGGATGAGTTTCCAACAGCAAGAAACACAGGGAGAGTGGTTGCACAAGGAGACAATGCAGGAACAAGGACAAGCCCTGCTACAGCCATTTTCTCCATGGGTTGATTGTGTGAGTGGCTGTGACCACCCTTTCCGCAAAGAAACAAGATGATATAACTACCACCAAGGACTATAAGCAAAAGGGAAGCCAGTTTGTGTACTGATTCCTCGCCAGCAATTGTGTTTGTAATGGTTATTGCTGTTATCCCAAGAATCGAAGTGGATATTACATGTAATACTGCTCCAAATGCAGCTGTCACAAGAGTAGTCAGATTAGAATCACATGCAGGAATTTAAATCCAGGCACTTAAACCGAATTTTAGTGCTTTTGAGGTACTCACTCCATTCGCAAAGAGTACTTAATTTAGTGTCTAATTGACTAATCTTAAGTTGATTTCAGATGATAACACTTTTTTCTGGAAAAACCTATACAACGGAAAGTACATGAAGTGGTACCAACACAAATTTCAGAAATTAAAATTTCAAGAAAATATTTGAGAAAATTGCGTCCAAAAATGACATTGCTTGGCTTTCGAAATACTAACTACGTCAAATAATCAAACAGTTAGGAGTAGGACGAAAGGACTTAGGAGCATAAAACTCTTGAATTAATTCAAATGCTTTTATTATTAGAGAAAAATGCACTTTGAGTGGAGAGATTATCTCCATAAATTCAATCCTTTCAAAATAAACTAAGAAAAGTATCTAATACTAAAGACACAACCTAGATTAACAGGGCAGAAGGTTGACCTAAACACAGATCTCTACATCAGATAGAGCTCAAATTTATGAATATATATACTATTTAGTGGTTAAATGAGAAAGGACAATATTGATCATTTACAAAGGTCTTGTGAATTTGATGACATGAATATGTTTGTCCACATAGTGTTTTAAACCTAAGAAGCAGCTTATTACACTTGAAAAATAAAGAACAAACACTGGCTATGATTCACAAGAAATTATGAGTACCAAAAACCAACACAAGAAAAACATCCAACCTGATCAAGAAAAGCTCAGCACACCTGCTTAAAAACAACATAATATTGGAGAAAATTTTCACAGCAAATTCCTAGATTGAAGTTATGTAACTTAAACTTATAGTTATGGTTTGATTGAAGTTATAAACATATTTAAATATGAAAAGAAGGAATGAATGTAAACAAAATTTGGACCATTTCACAATTTGTGCATGTCATTTGCACAGGGCCATGCTAATCTTCCTTGATTTGAAGTTATATTTTGTTTGCATCAACTAACCTTCATATATTTGACTACCTTCACCTTCTTCTTTTTTATAACAGAAAGGAAAGTATTGTAAAAGAGAGAAATTTAAGCAACATAATAGGAAACAAACACGGAGTATGGAATTCCTCTCAAAATAATAGGATAATTGAGTAATTCTCACTCTATCGAAGGTTATGGGAGGATACACTTACATGGTTTGGCGTCACTTGGGTAATGCCAAGATCCGCGAAGGAGTTGATGTTCAGTTGGGAGAATGGAGCTAGGAGAAGAAGGCACAAGACGTGGAATGTTACTCCTCTTGCTCTAATGTGGGTCATTTGGAAAGAGAGAAATAAAAAAGCTTTTGAAGGGGTGGAGATGAGCTTTGCTCAACTGAGGAGTAGTCTCCGCTCCCTTATTCTCTTTTGGTGCACCCATGTAGTTCCTAACTTCCTATTTGTTTAGAGGATTGGGTGAACCATAGTTTGTAGGTTTCTCATTTTTTGATATGTCTCTTGTATACGACCAAGTTGCGTTGTTATAATCAATAAAAACCTTACTTGTTAAAAAATAAAAAAATCGGCCCATTGATATGTCTTGAGAGAAAGACCCTATTGATCTAACAACCGGAAAGAATCATCTGATTTCTTGATTTAATGACCATAAATGTCTAAGAACAAGTATGAGGACATATTTCTAATTTAATGGAAGTCACATCATAGGAAGGCTGAAGCTCTATTTGAAATTTTGAATGTCTTATTTTATCTTTTTGATACGTCTATCAAAATATCTTGATTCTTACACACATTCGCGCCTTAGAAAAGGATGTCAATTAAACCTCAAGCGCCCCTCCCCCTTTCTTATGATGCAGCTAGAAAGTTCATACTTTTTTATAACACTAGTATCCGCTTGCACACACCTCAACCATTCCATCGAATACTTGTTACCTCCCAGCAGCACAAGATAAGTCTATCCACCAAGGCGTAGGCATATGTTAAAAATCACATAATACTTTTGTCTGTTAGGATGTGAACTCTAATCTACCGTGATATTTACCCACTTTATTGACCCCTAAGCCACACCTTGAGTGCTACTGGAAAGTGCATATTTTGAAGAGCAGACTTCATTTATTCAACTATCAACTTTAGCGAAAAGAAGGGCTGTTTTCCATTACTAAGCCTTATTTTAAATCTTCCCTCACCAACAATCTTTTCAAGTCACTAGATTTTGCCACAATTAAGGGGAACAACTTCAAAGCTGCATTATATGGAAAAATACTAACAAGTTATCTGAAAATTCAGCTATATTGGAAAGTCACTCTTCTACCTAAGGCAAGAGGCTAAATCTCCATAATATGGGGAAGATGATACTGATAAAACAGGCTTCTCTATCCCTACCTTCAGATAAATATTTGGATTTTAGTATATGATATCTCCATATAATAGTCTTCATTTTCATGATAATCATGTACCTGAGTCTCTTTAAGTGCCCAATGAGTTGCATTTCGTTTTTCTTCTGATAGCTTATCAGTTAGGGCCAAATCTTCTCCCTATAAGTCCTGATTTTCTTTTTCTCAGAAACTGCCAGTGTGCTTCAAAGAGGAAAACAAAAAATGGAGAGAGATGCAACTTTTTTATCTAGCCAGAAGGAATCATCACTACAAAAACTCAGGTCTAACTTTCCTGTCCAAAGTTCAAGTTTTTCTCTCATGCATCCAAATAAATGAGAATCTATATTTCCATTTATGTTTCAAAATCCCACAATGATGCTCAGGCAAATTCCCAGACCCGAAATCACCAAATCAATCATCAGAAGACAATAACCAAAGCAGCTAACACAACTTATCCATATAAAAGGTCGAGGTGCATATCCCTCTAGCTTGATTGCAGAAAAATTCCTAGCTATCATGGAGGTAAGTGCAAATGCTGTAAAATGATCTCAGCAGTATCTACATTTTGTGCTTATGCAGTCCCATAAATAAATTCCACTATAAACAAACTAAGCAAGCAACTACACCATTGCAGCCTCAAGATATAATAATGCATCAAATTCACTCATCAAAATCAAGACTTTATCAATTTCTTCTCCATTTCAACACCTAATTCCTGGAACCACATGTCTTCAACATCTAAAGAAAAATCGCACAGAAAATGTAAAAGTAAAAGAACTAGTAAGACAGTAGGTACTGATTGACAAGAAGGACACAAGAGGAGTAGTTTGCCATTTATGTCTCAAAATGCCACAATGACGCTTAGGCAAATTCCCAAACCAGAAATCACCAAAGTAATCATCAGAAGACAGTAACCAAAGCAGCTAACACAACTTATCAATATAAAAGTTCGAGATGCAAATTCCTCCAGCTTGATTGCAGAAAAGCTCCAAACTATCATAAAGTAAGTAAAAAATGCTGTAAAAATGATCTCATTTGTATCTACATTTTGTGCTTATATGATCACATAAACAAACCCCACAAAACTAGCGAATCTTAGTAGCTACGTTGGTTGGCTACCTGAACTTCCACCTCATTCGATTTCCCACCTCGTAATCCCCTTCCCCATCCCCTATCCACAACTTTGAAAAAAACAAAAAAAATAAACTAAGCAAGCAATAGAACACCCATACCAACATCAAGATCTAAGAATCCATCAAAATCAAAACTTTATCAATTTCCTCTTCATTTCATCACCTAATTCCAAGTACCCAAATCACGTATCTTCAAGATCTACAACAAAATCGTATAGAAAAGTGCAAAACCAGAAAAAATAAGAGTGTGGGTAGGGTACTAACTGACAAGAAGAGTACGAGAGAGAGTCCATTTCTGAGCACGGCCAACAATGGAGAAAGGCAACCAATGTGTAGGTATAAAAGAATGTAAGAGTGATACAGTAGCAATTCCTCCAATTGTGGAAAGATCTTCTGCTGTAAACCCACTTTCCATTTCGCAAATTCAACAACACCCAACTCAAAATCTTGGATTATTTTGAAGATCCCACACTTCACCAGTGAGGTTTGTTCTACATTTCTGAAGTGCTTTAATGGAGGAAAAAAGTTGGGATTTTTTCTTTTTTTTGGATGAACTGTCATTTTCTTTAGTCTAAAATGTGCAATTAGGTTCCTCATCTTTTACTAGTTTTGATTTTAGTCACCTTTCTATGCATGGCAAATCTCAACATTTTTTACGCGGTTTGGTGATGGTCTAGAGCATCGTGTTTATCTTTTTATTAGTCGTATTCATATTATTTTTTAGTTGTTATTATTTGTTAAGTATATTTAGGTGATCATACTATGTTGTTGACGTTATTGTTCCTTGTATGTATGATTTGCACGATTTTTCTATTAGTCGTCATGTTTTCTTCAATTTGTTTCTCTTTTTCATTATCTATTTTGATTTGCTTCAACTTGATCAAGGATCTTCCGAAAGCAACATCTCCAGGGGTAAGATCTGCGTACACTTTATCCTCTCCAAATCTCACTTTGTGAAATTTCACTAGATATGATGTTGCTTCCCACTCGCGTTAAAGATATATATATGTGCTCATGTTAAAGACAATTTCATTCACATGTTTCAAAACCTTAGATCAACTTTCACTTATAAAAAAGTTGATACGACTCAATTTTCAACATTAGTATTCTTCAATATTCTTTGATCGTCAATAAAATATTCACAATAAACCTTATATTATATATTTTTATCTAATATTAATGTATGGGAAGGTTTTATTATTTGAAGTGACATACATGGTATCATAGAGAATGATCCATTCCTTCGAAAAGGAGCTTGGTCCAGCTCTATGATACTAATATGATATATATCATATATTTACATCGTAGATAACATATTAATTATATTCTTTTGGGGAAAAAAAACACTCTTCATTCTTCTATGATATTCATATAGGATTTATATCATGTATTGTCACGATATGTTAGAAGACTAATTTATTCTTTAAAAAAACATGTTTTATTCTTCTATAATAGCCACATAATATATATTATATATTGATATCATAGAGAATTGATTCATTCCTTTGAAAATATTCAATCCCCTCTGAGACCAATCTAATATAGATCATATACTAAACACCTCTCATAGAGAACATGTTTATTCCTTAAAAATAAAATAAAAATTATATATAAAAAAAAAAAAAAACTTACACTTAGTATTAATATTTTAATTTCTATATCATTTTTAAAATAGAATGATAATTTAGATATAAATTTTGTTTTTATTTACAAAAGAAAAAAGTTGTAAAAATATTTTCTATTAATTTAAATTTTAGTAACAAATAAGCTCGTAACTTTAGTATTTTTATTAATTAATTCTTGTTGTAATCTAATTATTTAAATTTTGTATTTTTATTAGTATGAAAATAATTTGCTAATATTTGTATCTTTGTACTTTATTTTTGTCTTTAAAAGGAAAAGGGGGGAAAAGAAAGAAAAATACAAAAATAGAGGATAGAAAAAAGGAGGAAAAAGAAATAAACTATTGATAAAAATCACTAAAAAAAGGATATACCTAACTCAAGGTTAATCGGACGCTTGCAAAGTAAAATCAAATGCTAAATAATAAGTGAATATTTTATGTAAATTCTTTGAGCTTTTGTGGATAATACCTTATATGTGAGTGAATTTAGATAAACATTTTACCTTAGTCTGTGTAGTTTTTTTTTCTTAATAATAAGTGAACTTAATTTTAAATAAATTGGATTTTCTCATAGATAATGTCGCTCCATTTAACTTCATAATGTTTGTATTGTTAGAATTCATAATATGTACATCGATTAATTTTGTGGTAGTTGTTAATTTAGAGCAACTCACATCTTTCAACAAGATTTGAGATTGTTAACACGAACAAGCTTGCACACGTGAAATTATCTGTGTATTTAATCAGGAAAACAACAAAAGCAGTTGGCAGAAAAGGGCAAAAACAACTGGCGAAAAAAAATAAAAACTGCTGAGAAAAGAACATACCTAATTTTCAATAATAAATTAATCTTAAACCAAATAAGCTAGTTTCCCCGTATGTAATGTCGCTCCATTAAATCTTATGATATATGTATGGTAAGGATTCAACATAAATTGATTAATTTTGTGTTAGTTGTTAATTTATCGTGACTCGTATTTTTAAACAAGATTTGAGATTGTTAACATGAGCAAAGCTTGCACAAGCGAAATTCGTTCTTTATTTAATCAATAACATATCATGAAATTCCATCAAGTGGGGTTTGAAGAAAATAGAGTATGCGTAAACCCTATGACTAACGTGGAGGACCAAAGAAAAAGTAATTAACAATAATTAGGTACCTAACAAGGCAACACTATTGAAGTCAAGAAAGTTAATCTTGTATGAAAAAAATGAAAGTCCTAAATACTCACTTATTTATTAAGTACTTAGTTGACACTTCATAAAATATCTCAGAGATAAGAGTTATTACTAATTATTTTTTCAAAAATTTTATCTGACATAAATTTATTTGATATTTCCTCTCTAAATGTCAATAACTTTTATAAGTCTCCCATCTCTCATTTTATATGACGATATTTGATTAAATTAAGACAATGATTTAACTATACATTAGAGTGAATTATTTTGAATGCCCCTCAAAAACTATTCAATTAAAAATATGATTCTTGTATCTAAAAATCAAATAATTCATTATGGTTTATCTTTGTATCACAACATCAAACACCAAAAACCTATATATTTATAAAAACTCCTACAATAATTAACAAGTGTTTGATTTTAAAGTACAGGGATTGTATCCAACTAAACAAATTGAAATAGATTGATCAGAATAATCAAAAAGCAAATCGAAAAAAAACACTCATCTATCATATCATTCCCATAAACGTCTAATCCTAGATATTCGAATTAGTTTTTGTTATTAACGTCTAATCTTAGATATTCGAATTGGTTTTTGTTATTCACCACAATCCTGTTTAGTCTCACCTCACTTATTATCTTGGATAAGACACAAAATAGGGAAGGGAAGCTACACAAACTAAGAAAATTTTCTAAGTAGGCAGAAAATAAAATTCAAAACTACTAAAGCATGCCATTTTATTTATGAACAAAGAGTTTAAAGACATGCTTATACACCATATGACAGAAAGGGAAATGGGGGTGGGGGTAGGGGTAGGGGGGATGGGGAGTAGTTCTATGTACATAAGCTACTGAGAAAGTTTGTTATTCCATACACTACATACACAAATAGAACCAGTACTGGATATGCAAAGAGAGATAGCTCTAGAAGGACATGACGATAGAAAGGGGCAATAGAAGATGCTGCAAATGAACAAGCTGGGCAAGGAACGCGTAATGGCATGAGAGTTTGTGAAGTAATAGGCCCCAGCTGCATTGGCTCATCCGTAACAAAGCAGTGGTTGTTCTAGTGAAACCATGGACACGTTATGATTTACCACTATCAATGACAGATTCTTATTTGTGAAAACCAAACATGTGATCTGTGTATAGGTCTTCCAGATCAAAGATACTGTCGTCCTTGCTGCTAGGTTCCCAACAGGGATAAGTTCCACCTCCAATATGGCCAGGAATTGATGGTATCTGCATGGAATCAACAGAAAAACTTCCCCCAGGAGCTTCCATGGTACTCACAAAACCATTCTTAGCGACACTGCTAGAAGTTGTACAACCATGGACTCCAATATGATCAGCAATTGGTGATGGCAAAGTTGCAGTGTTAATGGTAGGACCTACTTGACTAGCTCCAACCAACTGCTTGGTCATTAGCTCTTCCAGGTCATACCCAACATTATTGACTGCATGAGTGTAAATTCCGGTGCCACCACCAATTGATGGTTGCAAGCCAAGTGATGGAGATGTCCTAGTGTCAACCCCACGACTCACTCCAGAGGTGACCTCTGCCAGTACAGTGACTGGATGAGTGTACATTCCGGTGCAACCACCAACTGATGGTTGCAAGCTAAGTGATGGAGATGTCCTAGTGTCAACCCCACGACTCACTCCAGAGGTGACCTCTGCCAGTACAGTGACTGGATGAGTGTACATTCCGGTGCAACCACCAACTGATGGTTGCAAGCTAAGTGATGGAGATGTCCTAGTGTCAACCCCACGACTCACTCCAGAGGTGACCTCTGCCAGTACAGTGACTGGATGAGTGTACATTCCGGTGCAACCACCAACTGATGGTTGCAAGCTAAGTGATGGAGATGTCCTAGTGTCAACCCCACGACTCACTCCAGAGGTGACCTCTGCCAGTACAGTGACTGGATGAGTGTACATTCCGGTGCAACCACCAACTGATGGTTGCAAGCTAAGTGATGGAGATGTCCTAGTGTCAACCCCACGACTCACTCCAGAGGTGACCTCTGCCAGTACAGTGACTGGATGAGTGTACATTCCGGTGCAACCACCAACTGATGGTTGCAAGCTAAGTGATGGAGATGTCCTAGTGTCAACCCCACGACTCACTCCAGAGGTGACCTCTGCCAGTACAGTGACTGGATGAGTGTACATTCCGGTGCAACCACCAACTGATGGTTGCAAGCTAAGTGATGGAGATGTCCTAGTGTCAACCCCACG
>JAJONZ010020592.1:0-35366 GCA_029582445.1 Solanum paucissectum
GTGTTTTAAAGTTGTTTTAATGAAGTTTGAATGTGTGGATGTAAATAAGTTTTTATTCCGCACTATTTTCATTATTGAATGCAATGAATGACTATGTGACTTGTATAAGACCCCTTCGGGGTCGAATACGCCATGTTACGACTAGGGGGTACTCTCGGGTCATGACAATAGTCCACCTTCATAGTCAAGACCTAGGATTTCATGTCATAAGAGTACTATACCCCTAAGTAAACTCAAGGCACACTAGTGCAATGCATGTGGGGCATCCCATAATACCACGCATACTAAGCATATCCTTGGAGTCACCATATTCATATCTATCATTTCTAGGTGTCACTATTGGCTACTTTCATATTGACAAGGAACTATCATCTTAAGTCAATCCTATCATGGAAGGCAACTATAGCAACAATCCAAGCAATTCATACATCACATAAGAGGGCACATCATAAGTAGCTTCAAGTCATACTTGTGCAATGTATGAGTAGCATCCATACTACCACTCACACTAAGTACTCCTTTAGGCTAGCTTACTCAATGCTAACTATCTTTCATACTAGTCTATCAAAGAATAGCATACTACCATGCTAGACCTAACTACCATGGAAACCATACTATCATACAATCCATGCTATCAAAGGAAGGATACAAGTGTACCAACCTAGCCACCATGTAACCATTCAATAAGATGCAAGGTATCATTAGGGGAGTATGAATCCTCAACCCTAAGCTATCCTTAGGAGAGTATGATGTCTCAATCCTAATCTACCATGAAATTGTCTTGGCCTAACCAAGTCAAGCTACCATGAAGAGCAATCTAACCATGCTAGTTCAAGCTACCCATAGAAGAGCATAGATCCTCAATCCTGGGCTACCATGCCTATACTAATGCAAGCTACCATGAAAATCATCCTACCAATGCTAGTTCAAGCCAACCTTAGGAGAGCTTAAATCCTCAATCACAAGTTACCATGAGATCTACCATCCCAAGCTACCATGAGATCTACCATCCCAAGCTACCATGATATCTACCATCCCAAGCTACATGATTCAACTATACAGAAAGGAATCATAAGTCTCAACTCAAGCTATTCTATTTTAATAAAAATGATTCATTTTAGGTGACTAGCCTTTCAATCTAGAATCATCCTATGTGAGAAGACCTTTCACATTCTACATACAAGCATTCATATAGTTCTAGGTAGGTTATGTGTGTGAAGCCTTCCACTATAACTTTGTCTATGTTGTGTATAAATTCTATGCAAGCTAGTTCATCATATTAGACTTACTCTTTAAGCCCTAGTGATAAACATCATTACTTCAAGCCCTACATTCAATATTTACTCCACAATCATTACACTAGTCTAGATCACAATACATACTAGTCACAAGCTTTTGCCATAGCCAATTCTAAGCATAATTCATCAAAGTCCCAATTCTAGCCATTTGGATTCATGTTCTGTCATACATACCTAAGTCTGGTTCCATTTATAATTTCATATTCCTATTCTTGAATAAGTCCCATTCATGACAACAATCCAAGAGAATCTAGCAAGAATCATTAATTCTTCATCAAAAGACACAAACCCACATACTTTGAAAATATGGGTAAATCAAGGAATTCACATAAATTCTTCATAAAAACATGAATCAACACTAAAATTATCATATAAAAGTATTACCCAACCGTTTGGAATCATACCCATCTAAAACCCATGTTTTTGAAGCAACCCTAGCTTAGTTTAGGGTTTTTCTTCACAAATCTTGGGGGGTTCTAGGGGACTCTATGGGTGGAAGAACCCATAGATAAAAATCTTAATATACCTTAAACAAAGCCTTAGTACAAGATTTTACCAATGGAGCCTTTGTTCTTGACCTTAGCTTCAACCCTAGCTTCTTCTTCAATGGAGGTTCTTTCTAGTGAGAGAAATATTTGAGAAAGGAGTGACTTGGGTTTTTTAATTGAGTATAATGTAAAGTGACTTAAACTTGGGGGCTAAAGACTTAAAAATAGTCTATATATGTGAATAAAAGACATACAAAATGACCCCCACTTAAACCTAGTCGGATAGGATTTTACCCAAATGTCCCTTACTTGGCTGCCCCGTCCCAGGCACCACAGCCACTTGGACGGTCCTTGAAGGGCACCACATTCCATGGTGGTGCCTTTGGTCCATGGACCAGTAGCTCCCCCAACTCTCGAAGAACCTAAAACACTAAGGCATCTTCACGGGCACTTTGACGGGTCGTGGTCAAGCCAACGGCTCGTGAAGTGCCTCGTGAACTTGGGGCAGTGTCTTGGCCTCTTTGCCTGGCCTCCCAAGTGTATAAGGCATATCCAAGGACACCTTCACAGACGTGGTCCACACCACTGGTTGTGAAGGTGGTCGTGAACCCTTGGGCAGTAGCTGCTAAGGTTGGGCAGCCTTGGCCCTTTGGCTTAGGCTTGCCCTTTTGCCTTGGTAGTTGCCCTTCCCATGCACAACCAAACTCTTAAAGGTCATATAGGCTACTAGGTCTAATACATATCTTGATGTTCAACGATTAAACTCCTTATTCTAAACACATAAAGTCTCATCTATGACTGTATTTTACATACGTCAAACCTTAGAACCCTAACTTGTTGCTCTAGTTTGGTCTAGTAGTTTTCGAGGTGTTACAGCCTTATCCTCTTCTTATTCACTTTTTAGAGAGATACTATTTGAGAGGGAATTGTGTTTCCATTAAGCCATCACTTAACCGCCAAAATGCCTTCACTGCCCCAACTCATGAGACCCCGACCACGGGGCGTGGTTGGACCCACAGCCCATCTATGTTGGGTGTGGTTTGGGGTCTGTGGCCTATCTTGGGGGCCCTTGACCTACAGAGCCAAACACTTGGTGCAGACCCATCCACGAGGCATGGGTCCTGCCCATGGTTACTGTCTTACGTATATTTCATAGACGGCTCACCCACGCTGCCCACCTACGGGGCATGGGTCAATCCACGGGGCGTGGTTGGCCTCGTGGGTTGCACCTAAACTCCAAAATGATGCTAACTTCCCACTCAAGGCTACGGGGTGTTACACTCCCAAATAAGAGTAAAAAAGAGTTATTATTGTATTTTTAAATACATTTGATTTATGATTTAATGTTTTAACAGTTTTCTTTATAATACATCTTTATTGTTGCTTTTATCTTTAATTGAGTTGAGTACTTCTGAGTTTGAGTATCCTTGAGTTGAGTTGAGATTAAGTGAGTATGTTCTTCCTTTTTATAAGATCAAGATTATGTCTATACTTTAGATTTCCCCTTGTGTGCTCGTACATTCTATGTACGGACGCCATTTGGCCTGCATCTTTCATGATGTAAATAAAGGTAACTAGGGTCATCAACAAGCGATTCGTTGATACCACTTGCATTTTGAGTTAGCTTTTTCGAGCCTCCTTGCTTTTAGAGGCTTCACGGATGACAGTAGTAGTTGATGAGTCTTTACATTTATATTGTTTAATGTTTAAGACTTGACTTGCCTCTTTCGGGGAGTGAATGTTTTACTTAAAATATTTTGAGTATCTATTTTGAGACCTTGAGTTAAATATTTACTTTTGAAGTTCATTTATTGTTGAGTAAGTCTTATCTTGAGAGTTAAGCCAGGCCAAGGGTCCACTTGGGGCCAACAGTGGTTCTCGAGTGTCGGCCACGTCCAGAGTGTATGCTTGGGGCATGACAAATTTGGTATTAGAGCACATAGTTCAAGAGTCATAGGGTGTCTATCAAGTCATGTCTGTAGAGTCTTAGTTATCGGTGTGAAGTGCGCCAAATATATAATTAGGAGGCTGCGACATTTAGAAACTATCTCACTTTTTTTGTACTCTTTTCGTGTGATAAAGTTTAACACAACAAAACTTTCTTTCTAATTCATGCTTATGCATATCTTTTCAGATCATGCCTTCACGAAGAGCTATTCGAGGACGTCCTGCTAGGAGTAATGTTGATCCTCAGGATCAAGCTGTCCCTAATGCACCAGAAGAGGAACCCCAAGGATAGGTCACTAATGTTGAGTTCTGGGATGCTATCTGGATGCTGAGTCAAGTTGTGTCTAATCAAGCTGGTCAACAAAGAGCAGTTGGACAGGATATGGCTGATATATACAGGATATGTGAGTTCTTAAGGATGAATCCTCCATACTTCATGAGTTCCAGTGTCACTGAGGATCAAACAAATATTATGGAAGAGTTGCAAAAATGTTTGAGGTGATGCATGTTGAAGATGCTGAGCGTGTGGAGCTAGATACATACCAATTGAAGGGGGTTGCTAGAGACTGGTATGACCAATAGAAGAAGGGTAGAGTTGAAGGGGAACCAATTGTGAGTTGGGTTGTGTTCGAAGGGATGTTCTTAGGGTGTTTCATTCCCCGGGAGCTGAGGGAGGCGAAGGTACGAGAATTCCTTAACTTGAAGAAGGAATCCATGAGTGTTAATGAGTATAGTCTCAAGTTCACTCAATTGTGCCTCTATGCTCCGAAGATGATTTCTGACATCAGGAGAAGGATCAATCTATTTGTATCTGGGTTGTCTTGCTTGTCAAGTAAGAAGGGCAAGGATGCTATGCTGATAGGAGGCATGGACATATCAAGGCTTATGATCCATGTGCAACAGGTTGAGGATGATAAGTGGAGAGGTAGAGAAGAGTTTCGGAACAAGAAGAAAAAGAAAACAGGAAATGAGTTCGAGCAGCAAAAGAGTAATGCGAACCAGTCATCATTTCAACAAAAGCCAAATGGACCTGCTCTATCATCTGCTAGTACACCAACACCAAGGAAAATAGGTGAGTATAAGAATCATATTTCTCAGAACATCAGAGCTAGACCTGCACAATCTCAAGGTAGTATGGAATAAGGAGGTAATTGGACTTCTGCATGTGCTAAGTGTGGTAGGAATCACCTAGGAGTGTGTCGGGATGGATCCACTGGTTTCTTCAAGTGTGGTCTAAATAGTTACTTATGAGGGAGTTCCTTAAGAATAGGTAGGGTAGTGTTAATGGGGGAAATCGAGCCCAATCTTCTTCAGTGGCTCTGCCAGACAGAGTTGACCCTATAGGAGTTACTTCAGAGACAGACAGAGGAGAAAATAGTATGTAGGGTATCACCTATCGCCAAGAGCAAGAGAATTCACATGATGTTGTTGTTACTAGTATGATCAAAGTCTTTACTTTTGATGTATATGCATTGCTTGATCTAGGTGCGAGTTTGTATTTTGTGACTCCATATATTGCTATGAATTTTGATATTCTTCGTGAGAAACTTTTTGAGCCCTTTAGTGTTTCCACACCTGTTGGTGAGTCTATTCGAACTTAGAGAGTTTATCGTGATTGTACCATATATGTCAATCACAAGGACACCACGGCAAACTTAGTCAAGTTAGATGTGGTGGACTTTGATGTTATTCTAGGTATGGACTGACTTCATGCCTATTATGCCTAAGTTGATTATAGAACTTGAGTAGTTAAGTTCTAGTTTCCTAATGAGCCAGTTATTGAGTGGAGGAGTAGTTTAGCAGTGCCTAAGGTTCATTTTATTTCGTACCTTATGGCCAGAAAGTTAGTTTCCAAGGGGTGCAGCTATCACATAATCTGAGTTAATGAATCTAGTGTTGAGACAACATTTATTCAATCAGTTCCAATTGTGAGTAAGTTTTCATAGGTCTATCCAAATGATCTAATCGGAGTCCCTCCTGAGAGAGAAATAGATTTCGGTATAAATATTCTTCCTGACACTTGACCTATTTATATTCCTCCATATAGAATGGCACCCGCTGAGTTAAAAGAGTTAAAAAGCAGTTAAAAGACCTTCTTGATAAAGGTTTCAGTCGACCAAGTGTCTCACCTTGGGGTGCTCCGGTCTTATTTGTGAGGAATAAATATGGTTATCTTAGGATGTGTATTGATTACCTTCAATTGAACAAGGTTACTATAAAGAATACGTATCCCCTTCTGAGAATTGATGATTTTTTCGATCAACTTCAGGGTGCCACCTATTTTTCTAAGATAGACCTTAGATCTGTCTATCATCAGTTGAGTGTAAGGGGGAGTGATATTCCAAAGACAACATTCAAGACCCGCTATGGTCATTATGAGTTTCTGGTTATGTCTTTTCTCTTACCTAATGCTCATGCAGTGTTCATGGATCTTATAAGCAGAGCTTTTAAGCCTTATCTTGATATGTTTGTAATCGTATTCGTTGACAACTTTCTAATTGATTCAAGGAATTAGGAAGATCATGCTAGTCATCTTAGAGTAGTTCTTCAAACTCTCAGATATAGAGAGTTGTATGCCAAATTTTCCAAGTTTGAGTTTTGGCTTGAGCTTGTGGCATTCTTTCGCCACATTGTCTCTAGTGATGGGATTTGAGTTGACACTCAGAAGGTTGAGGTAGTGGAGGACTGTCCCAGACCCACATCTACAACTTATATTAGGAGTTTCTTGGGGTTGGCTGGTTATTATAGAAGGTTTGTTGAGGGTATTTTTTATCAATTTCATCCCCTTTGAAAAAGTTCACGCAAAAGAAAAGAAAGTTTCAATGGTCTTAAGCTTGTAAGAAATGTTTTCAGGAATTGAAAATGCAGTTGACTACTTCCCCAGAGTTGACCTTACTGGAGGTGTAACACCCTGTAGTTTAGTAGGTCAACCAGATCTTGACGTGAGGGTTAGAGTCATAGATTTGACTTCCCATACTTAGAATGAAGATTTTAGGGTAAAAACGTCAAGGTATGAATCCCCTAGGACCAACCAAGGGTCCTTGAAAAGGACCGTAGAAAACAACCCTAGAATCTTTTCCAAGGCAGTGCACCCATGAAGGGACCCACACCCCGTAGGGGGGTCCAAGCCTCGTGGATGGCCTCGTGGGTGAGGGGCCCTAATTGAGGACTTGCAGGACCTCATCCACAGATGACCAGCATGGATCGTGGGTGGACCCGCAGCCCGTGGACGTGGTCTCGTGGGTTGGGGGTAGTAAGGTCTTAAGTCGCTTAAGTTAGGGGTTTAAGGGAATGTTCTAGAATTAGTTAGGGGTTAAGTGGTGTGGTTTTATAGTATATTAAACCACCTATATAAATCTAATAGACCCCTTAATACATTGATCCTAGTCACTATTTCAATTCACCAAAAAGAACCCAATTCTCTCCCAAAAATCCTCTCTCTAGAAAGTGAAGAAAAAGAAGAAGATCGATCTAGGTCAAGTCAAGTCTCCATTGTTGCAAGCTTTGTAGGGCTTTATATCCATCGTATATTAGTTTATCCATCCATGGATTCTTCCATTCATGGATTCCCCTAGAAATCTCCCAATTGTGAAGATGAAATCTCCAATCCAGGTTAGGGTTCCTTCCAATGTTGTGGGTTATGTTGAGTATGAATCCAATTGAGTGAATATTGATTTTTTATGGTTGAATTAGTAGTGAATCATGATATTATGATGAAATAACATGTTTTCTATGGTTAACCCTAGTTTAATTGATGAAATCAATGTAATGTGGGTTTACGCATTGTGAAGGAAGATTGAGGATTCATAGATGATCTTCTAGAATTGATGATATGTATAGTAGTTGTTCAGGAATAGAAGCATGTAAACATGAATTTAATTAGAATAGAGTATATGTGATGGATCATTACTAGTGATAATTGAGATTGAGTCTTTATGATGAAATATGATTAAAATTACTTAAGAATGAAGCATGTGACTAGTATGTCTTGTGATCTAGATATGTATGATTATTGTAAGAATTAAAGCTTTGATAGTAAATATAATATGATGAATTATGTATGAAAAGGCTTGCAGAGTAAGGTCTATATCAGAATAGTAGTCTAATAGATAGAATTGTGGTGAAAGGGCTATACTCACCTAGACTACCCTATGATTGTTTGAATGCATAAAGTGATAGAATCACTTGAACATGGTTTGGCTATCAAGGACATCCCTCCATGATTTATGAGTTAAGTAAGGGTTTGCCTAAGGGGGTGTATGCTTGACCCCAAGAGGATATTGATGATGAGATTGAAGTTCACACATAGTTGGGTTCGGGCTCCAAGTTGAAGGAGAACCACACCAAGTTGAGTCCGTACTTTCCAAGATAAGGGGGATCTCTCACATAGTAGAGTCCGTGGTTTCCCAAATTAGGCCTCATGAAATGGAAGCCTTCACCTAGTGGAGTTTGGGTTTCTAGTATCAATCTCCGTATCCATGGAACTAAGACATGTTTAAACAAGTACCTCATAGTGTTCAAGAGGAACTAAGACATACTTAGAGAAGCATCTCATAGTGTTCCAAGAGTAAAACAAATTAACACATACTTTAATAGGTATCTCCAAGTGTTCAAAATCAATAATGAACTTAGAAATGCTCAAGGGAGTATCTCATAGGGTTCAACCTAGTAATGAACTAAGATGTGCTTGAGAAGTACCTCATAGTGGTCTAAGGTTTAAAGAGAGGGACTTGTCCCTAACTAAAGAGTATGTATGATTGCCTAAAGTGGTACCTAGTATGGTTAGGATTATAGTTCTTACCCATGCATTGCACAAGTATGACTTGAAGCTACTTAAGAAGTGTTCCCTTATATGATGCATGTTTAGCTTGGATTGTTGCTATAGTTTCCTTCCAAGATATGTTTGACTAGAGGTGAAGAGTCCTTTGTCTATAAGAAGTAATATAAGGATGAGACCAAAGGATGGTAACTATGATTATGATGACCTAAAAGTAATAGTTAGTGTGAATGGGATTATGGGTTCTTATTCATACATTGCACAAGTATGCTTTGAGGTTTCTTATGAAATTGTTCTCTTATGATATAAAGGTCTAAGTAGTGACCATGTTATGAATATGTGGCATCTCTTATGCTATTGGGCTATGCCTTAAGTTGACTTATGCTCATATTATGCCTATGTTGGAGATTATGCTTATGCCTATGCCTATTTTATTATCTCTTATGCTTATGACTTATTTCTTATGTTGGCTAACCCTTTATGATATGCTCTTATGATGTTATTCTAGCTAACATATTTAGTACATTTTGTACTAATACATACTCTTGCCTACATTCTTACCAAATGTAGGGTCTGGCGATCTTGAGTTCCTTTCTTGAGGATAGGTTTCTAGAAGCAAAGGAGTTGAAGATTTGGTGAGTCCTCATAGCATTGAGGATGTGATCACCTTTCCTTATATCATTCTTTTATGTTTTAGACTATTGTATGGGTTGCGTCCCAAAGTTTATTCAAGTTGAATTTAGATGGTTTCAGACAAAAGTTTTGTAGACTTCCGCTTGCTTTTATAAAGACTTCGATTGTTTTTGGAGAAGTTTTAAAATTTCCGCATCATTTTTATTGCTTTATGTTATGATATGCTAAGGGGCTTGTATGAGACCCCTTCGGGGTCGAGTACACCTTGTCACATCTAGGGTGTACCCTTGGGTCGTGACAAAAGGGTACACAAGCCTTTGTTGTGTATTGTGGTGCATCTAGAGTTGTAGTGGGTTGTCAATGATGCATAATGGCAAAGTTATAGGTTATGCCTCCAGAAAGCTTAAGATTCATGATAAGAATTATGCAACCCATGATCTAGAGTTGGTTGTTGTAGAGTTCGCTTTGAAAATATGGCGTCACTATCTATATGGTGTTCATGTGGATCTGTTCACTCATCACAAGAGTCTTCAGTATGCATTCAATCAGAAAGAGCTTAATCTTAAACAAAGGATGTGGTTGGATTTACTCAAGGATTATGACATAAGTATTCTCTATCACCCAGGTAAGGATAATTTTGTTGCTGATGCTTTGAGCAGGTTATCTATGGGTAGTACTACCCATGTTTAGGAAGGAAAGAAATAATTAGCCAGAGATGTGCACAAACTTACACGATGAGGAGTCCAGCTAATGGATTCCAATGAAGGAGGAGCGGTGGTGCTGAATGGGGCTGAATCATCACCAGTGTCCGAATTGAAAGAGAAACAAGACCAAGACCCTATTTTGCTTGAATTGAAGGAAAATGTTCATAAGCAAAAAGTGATGTTTTTTTTAACAAGGGGGAGATGGTGTATTAAGGTATCAAGGTAGATTGTGTGTACCCAAGTTGGATGAACTCCAAGAGAGGATCATGGAGGAAGATCATAGCTCCAGATACTCTATCCATCCTGGTTCCACATGATGTATTGTGACTTGAGATAAGTCTATTGGTGGAGTAGGATGAAGAGGCGTATTGCACAGTTCGTTGCTAAGTGCTTGAATTGGCAATAAGTCAAGGTAGATGTCACGACCCAAGGGTACCCCTATATGTAACAAGGTGTATAAGACCCCGAGAGGCTTCATACAAGACACTTAGCACATCATAATATAAAGTAATAGAAATGAGCAGGAATTTAAAACTTTTCAATACAATCGAAGTATTTATAAAATGAAGCGAAAGTCTAATAACATTGTCTCAAACCATCTAAACATCAAGAATAAACTCTTGGGACACAGCCCATACAATAGTCCAAAAGATAAAGAAAAACACATAAACGAAAGTGGTGATCACATCCTCGAATCCAATGAGGACTCACCAAATCTTCACTTCCTTGATCAACAATGAAGCTAGCCACGACTACGAGAATCTATGTCCCCCGACCCTACATTTAATAAGAATGTAGGCAAAGTATGCGTTAGTACAATCAAGTACTCAATATGATAGATAGCATAAACAACATAAACATCATGGTTAGTCAATACAAACCATAAGCATCATCAATGCACATAAATCAACATCATAATAAGAAAGGAATACTTCTCAAGAAACCTTACTCATCCTTAGTCAAGACTTAGGTCATCCGCCTCTACTCAAGCTTACCTCATGGCATGCATTTCTAGCAACAATCCACATTTTTCATACTTTTCATCATAGTTCCATTATTCATACTTACTTTTAAAGATATGGAAATTCGCCTCTTTGCCTAGTTTGTAAAGACTAATGGGTACTAGCGTCTTTCCTTGCTTAAAGGCTAATGGGATTCGCCTCTTTCCTTACTTACTTTTAGATTGCGATTACTCACCTCCATAACCTAATCTCATGATGAGGGTACTCGTCTTAACATCATTTCTCATATAATGAAGGAACTCGCCTCCACACTATGTCATAGGGATCATGGGTATTTTTCTTTCATGTCCTTTCAATATCATAAGAACACGGGGACTTGTTCAATCCTAAGGAATATGGGAATCACCTCTCGTCCTTTCATATGGAGGTCAAGGGTCATCGCCTCTATCCTCAACAATTAAATAGTCTTTTAGTCTAGATTCATTTTAGGTAAAAATCCTTTCAACCTAGAATGATTCATGTGATAAAGCCTTTCACATTCATTCATTCATAATTAGCAATTCATGTAGGAAGTATCCCTTCCACAAAATTGACATCAATTACTAACAATTCATACCCTAAACTTTACTCTCAAAGTCCTAGGTTTCATGATCATCATCTAAGCTTCATTATTATGCAATTCTAATCATAATTCATCAATCCTATAAGGATACATCTAAATCCACAGAGTTTCCTTTCATGGCATCATCCCAATTATAACAATTCTAGTTCATAATCATGGAATAGGCATGAGTACATGTAATTTCATTATATAAACATATAATTATACTAATTCTATTATAAACAATCATAATCCACTCAATTGGATCCATAATAAACATAACCCGTAACAATTGAAGAAACCCTAGATACAATTGAGGAATTTTTCATCAAATTGGGGGAATTCTAGGGAACTCCGTGGATGGAAGATGTCCATGGATGAAGAGCTATCATAACTTGATTATAATTACCCAAAATCTTGCAAATTGGAGCCTTGATCTTGACCTAGCTTCCTCTTCTTTCAACTTCTAGAGAGAGAATATTTGAGAGGAGTTTTGGTAATTCTTTTGAGTGATTTGAGAGAATGAATATTATGAGGGGTTTTGGGGGTAAACAAATACTTATATAGGTGTTTTAGGCTTAGGAAAAATGACACCACTTTGATTTAATTAAAACCGGAAAAGACCCTTAAGTCGCTAAAATAATTTGCCTAACATGACCCACGAGACCATGACCTACAGACCGTGGATGGACCAACGGTCCATCCTGATCAATTGTGGATCATGGTCAGATACTTTTTGCCAATCCATGGTTCACTGACCCATGACTCGTGGTCCCACCTACGGTCTGTAGGTGTCACCGTGGGTGGGGCCTGTGTTACAAAATTTTGTCTAGTTCCTTCTTGTTTCAGATACGGGGTGTTTAACTAGCCCTCTCACTTAGACCTGGCTTAGTCTACTAGATTTCGGGGTGTTACAGTAAAGCACCAGTGGCTCGTTGGTATGGCTCCAAACATAGATCCCACTATGGAAGTGGGAGATAATCAATATAGATTTCATTTCTCGTTTGTCGTGGTCTCGCAGGTAGAATGATTTGATTTGGGTGATTATAGATTGAATGACTAAATTGGACCATTTCTTGCCGGTAAAGACTACTTATTCAACTGAAGATTATGCCAGATTATATATTCAAGAGGTAGTCAGACTTCATGGAGTTCCGGTGTCCATTATTTTAGATAGTGGTGTGCAATTCACCTCACAATTGTAAAAGTTTTTTCAGAATAGTTTGAGTTTGAAGGTAAATTTGGGTACTGCTCACCATCCACTGCCTGATGGTCAAGCAGAGCGCACAATTTATACTTTAGAGGATATGTTGAGGGTGTGTGTGATCGATTTCAAGGGTAATTAGGGTGATCAATTACCTTTCATTAAGTTTTATCACTACAACAGTTATCACTCCATTATCCATATGGCTCCTTATAAGGCTCTTTATGGGCGAAAATGTAGATCTCCTATTGGATGATTTGAGGTTGGTGAAGCTGTGTTGACCAGACTTAGTTCATCAAGCTATGGAGAAAGTGAAGAACATTCAAGAAAGGTTGAGAATAGCGCAAAGTCGTCAGAAATCCTATACCAATGTTAGGAGAAGGCACTTGGAGTTTGAGGTGGATGATTGAGTTTATTTGAAAGTGTCACCCATGAAGGGTGTTATGAGTTTTGGTAAGAATGGGAAGCTTAGTGCCCGGTATATTGGTCCTGAAAGGATATCCAAGAGGATTAGCAATGAGCCTATGAGTTAGAGCTACCGCCAGAGTTAGCAGCAGTTTATCCGGTATTTCACATTTCAATGTTGAAGAAGTGTATGGGTGATCCTTCACTTATTATACCTACTGAAATATTTGTATAAGGATAGCTTATCCTATGAGGAGATTCCTGTTAAGATACTTGATCGTCAGGTTCACAAGTTGAGAACCAAAGAAGTTGCATCAGTAAGGGTCTTATGGAGGAACTAGTTTGTTGAGGAATCTACTTGGGAGGCTGAGGAAGATATGAAGAAGAAATACCCACGTCTCTTTCCTTCCGGAGAAATTCCAGACCAAGCTAATGACTTTTTGTAAAATATTCTTTAAATTGATATGCTATGTTGTGTTAAAGTGCATGTTAGGTGTTTGCGTTGGGTGTTAGATGTTTTCACCCTTAATTCAACTTAGAGTAATCTCATTCGAGGATGAATGTTCCCAAGGGGGAGATGTAGTAACACCTCGGTCTTAGAAAGGGCTAATTTTAGAAACAACTAAATTGGAAATAGCTAAATTGAAAAATTTGCAAGTTAGTCTTCAATTCTGAGTTTTGGGCCAAAGTCAAACGACCATAACGTTCAGTATAGGATGAAATAGGTAGCCCATAAGTAATCAAATGAATGATCTTTGAATCCTCTTTCCAATACCAACGAGTTTGCTAAATTCTGATATCAGATGAGGGAGATATGTCTGTTTGAGTTCAGCCTGTCCGATTAAGGAAATTCATCCAAATTAAAAAGGGGTATTTTGGTATTTTCCTTACCCCACTAGCCTAACTCATTTTTAATAATATTTTAGCGGTCTAAACTGACTTAGATCAGTTTTCACAATTCTAAAATACACTTAGGATTTTAGAGAGAAGTTCAACAAGAGAAAAAGGGAGAAAAGATTCAAACTTCCAAGATTTTCTTGCAATAGTCGAGGGATTTCGCAAAGGATTCAATATTAACGAGGTATGTAAGCTTTCATAGTGATGGGTTTGTTCACCCTCACGCCAATCATTAGTTTCATGAGTTAATTTCATCTTTGACAATCCATGTATTGAAGTTCTTGATGAGTTTCTTGAAGTTTCATTCTTAAATAGTTAATAATGGATTTTCGATGAGTCCTTGAGATAAATGTTAAGTTTGAGGGTTGTTTTTAGTAGATTTTCATGTACTTATGTTGGGTATTCGAATCTAAGAGAGTTTCAAAGAAACCATTCGATTCTAGATGAATAAGTGCCAAAAATTGAGAAGAAATATTCATCGAAGCATTCAGGGGAGGGGCTGGGGCATCGCACCCCAGATGTGTCAGAAGGGCTGGCACCCTGCGCCTTCTGTGCGCCACAAACAAGCCCCAGTAAATGGAGGGTTGGTTCGGTTCGCCAGGGATGCGCCAGGAGCATCAACCCACTTCCTTTTCCATTCTTTGTTCCATACTTGTTCCTTTAAGTCGAGCTTTCAGTCCTTTCTTAACCCTAGCGATCTAAACTACATTTATTCATCATGAGATCATTCATATCATGAATCCTAACTCTTGAATTCATAATTCAAATTCAAGAAAAGATTAAGAGTCAAGTTTGTAAAGCCTTATGAGTCTTTTTGAGAAGTCTTTTACAATGTTTTAAAACTTGTTTTAAGTCTTGAGTACTTGAGTATGAGGATGAGGACACTTGAGTTTCATTTTTCAAAATGAATATATGTTATTTAAGTAATCCCCTGAGTAAATGTCTTTACATTTAAAATGAGAGGAAACTCCGATTTCCAAATGAGTTCATGAGGAGTGTTTGAGCACTATCTCTTTTAAGAGAAACATTTTGAGTAATAATCTAAAATTTTGAGGATAAGGAAATGTTTTTAAACATATGAGAATGAGTAATATTATTGGGAATAGTATTAAGCACCGATATGGGGACGAGTTCAAACAACTCAAAGTCCTCATAAACCATGTATACCAATGTGGGTAGAAAAGGTCACACTTTATAGATGATTCCCTATCGCTTTTAAGCATAGATTAGTGGATCCACTTAGTTGAGGATGTCTTATACTCCGACAAGGGATAGGACAGTTCTGGTGGTGTGTGTGAGACACTATATCATCGTATAGCTCATAGTGATGGTTGTCGGTTAGAGAATCTCCCAAATAAGAGTAAAAGAATTACTATTATATTTTTAAATGCATCTAAGTTATTATCTGTTGTTTTAACAGCATTCTTAATAATGCATCTTTAATGTTGCTTTTATATTGAATTTAGTTGAGTACTTCTGAGTTTGAGTATCTTTGAGTATCCTTCAGTTGAGTTGAGATGAGATGAGGTGAGTATGTTCTTTCTTTTTATTAGTTCAAGCTTATATATGTGCTTTACAATTCCCTTTGCATGCTCGTACATTCCATGTATTGACGCAATTTGTCCTTTTCATCTTTCATGATGCAGATACAGGTAATTTGGGTCATCAACAGGCGTTTCATTGATACCACATGTAGTTCTAGTTAGCTTTGGTGAGCCTCCTTGCTTCCAGAGGATTCCATTTATATCTTTCAGTTTTATCAGTATGTCATGGGTTTTGTCATGACTTTCATCATAGTTATTAGAGGCTTCATGGATAGACAGTAGTAGTTGAGGAGTCTTTTCATTTCATGTGAATATCCGGCCAGTGAATGTTTTACTTAAAAAATTATGAGTATCAATTTTGAGACATTGAGTTAAATCTTTACTTTTGAAGTTCATTTATTGTTAAGTAAGTATTGCGCTGAGAGTTGAGTCAGACCAAGAGTCTTCTTGGGGCCAGCAATGGTCCTCGAGTATCGGCCACATCCTGGGTGTAGGCTTTGGGTGTGACAACTTGCTTGATTCGTAATAGTTGATTTACAAATGGCTATTGCACCCATAGCCTGGCCTACCCCTGAGTTCAAAAAATGAGAAAAAAAGAGAGGTTTTCATTTTTTTTGTGAGGTATCTTCATACCTATACCCTCGGTTGTACTTATTTTGTTTTGTATATATCTTGTTTTGAATGTTTGTTAATGTGAATAATGGTTTTGACATTGATGATTGTGAATGTTTGGTTTTTTATCCAAATTAACTTGACTCCTGATTTTTTGTATTTTTGAAATGTGTGGTTATTCTCTTGCATATTTGAGTATCTGTTGCGATCAATACCGATGACTTGAATAGTGCTCTTGATCGAATGATATGTTTGTGCAAGTCCAATGAGGTAAATTTGAGTTGCATAAGTCATGTGTTAACTCTTAGCATCTCATTCTGACTAGTCGATTTGTTGAAATGAGTCTTGTCATGATTGTTGCGTGCGAGCTCAATTTATAGAGTCATGATCGATGATTGTGTTGAATGCCTTGTATGGTGAGATTTTCTTGAAATATGTGATAGGTGATACCTAGAACTTACCCCGTTGGTCCAATTGACTAACATTGGCGAATGAAAGAAATGATCTTAGGCACAAACTTTTGAGAGTGAACTAAATTGTTATTATACCTCTTTGTGACCACCTTGTGAGAGTGTGAACCTAGCTTGGCACCATTTGAGCCTAACTTTTTCTTTCGATGAAACATGAACACATTTGGCCTCGTTATTCCCCACCTAAAACCTTCATGAAGCATTTATCCGTTTCAATAGACAACTTAGGCCAAACGTCTATGTTGGGGGTGTGGTGGAAAATGAGGAAAGTCAAGAAGTTTGTAAAATTCACCCCTGAAGGATTGTGTTGAAAAAGATGGAACTCCTCCATATAAAAAAAAGAGAAGAGAAAAGCAAAATAAGAAAAATATTGAGAAAGAATGTTGCAATGTAATTCGTGCATGAATAAAAGAAAATGGGTGTCCAATGAGCGTTATCAAGAACCTTTGTGCTAGAAAGTAGTTATGGTGATTGTTAAAATCAAAAGAGTGAAAGAAAAGGAGAAGAAGTGAAATGCAAGACATTCTTCATGAAGGTAGAATTAACTAAACAAAAATAATCATACATTTACCCTCAGCCCCGTTACATGCCTAGAAAGACCTTTGTGATTCAGATTGAACCGACGAACATGTTGATGGGAAAATACAGGCAATCATATGGATAGAATCATGCATGTGTTTATCTTTGAGAGTGTGAGAGTTGATGTTGATTGATTAATTTTTAAATTTTGATGAGCTTTGTGTGGGCATGGAATCATTCTTGATGTGAGGGAATTCAAATACTCTTGTTGAACTTGAATTAGCATTTGAAGTAAACATTGTGAGCTTGACTTCTATTTAATGATGGCTAGTCACAGTTTTAAACTTGGAGTGCACAATTGAACATTGCATGGGTAGATTGAACCTCGTGTGCATTCATGTTGAGTCTCAAGTAGCACTATTTGTAGACATCCTTGTTGACATGATTGATCTTGCGTTATACTTGAGGACAAGCAAAAGTTTAAGTTAGGGGTGTCCTCAATGACTATTTTATGTCCTCAATGACTTATTGGGTACTTAATACTCAAAGATTTAGTGTCCTCAATGACTATTTTATGTTCATAAGTAATGATAAAATGTTAATTTGCAGCAATAAAGGCAAACGACCAAGGCAAGGACATTACGCGGCAAAAAGAAGTGAAAAAGTTTAAGGAAAGAAAAAAAGATACTCGCCAAAGCCACTCAGCGACTCACCGAGTGGACCTTAAGCTCGCCTAAAGTTCAAGCAGGCCAGCCCATGGACAAAATCAACTTGGCGAGCATACTGGTGTTTCGGCGACACACCGAACAGATCTGCGAGGCCAATTTCAATCACCTAAAGTGACAGAACCACTTGGCTGAAAATGGCACACCAAAAAGGCGAGAAGAGGAGAACTTGGTGCATCATTGGCCATGTCGTCTAAGCCCGACTTACTTCTCTGAGTGACTCAGATTCTGAAATTCTGGGAACATATAAATGCAGTTTTAAAAAGAAGAAAAAGAGTCCCCACATTATCCAATTATGGGTTTTTGATCATGAACATTCTAAGACATTGTTTTTATACATTTGAGTACAAATTTAGGGTTTATTTGATTCTTAGCTTCAATTTTGTGCATTTGGTGACTTGTGGATTGTTGCTCAACCAGATGGAAAACTTTGTTGGTAACTATTTCTTGTTCTTTATTTTGTTTGGTTAGAACCCCCATTCTTGGGGGTGTGATTATGTACTTCAATGTTTCAATTAGCTTATGGGTGTTGATATTTATTGATTTTATTATATTGATTCAAATAAGTTGGTTCAATTAATAGTTTGTGTTTTAATTTAGGAATTATAGTTGCAAATGCAATTCTAGTTTAGTACTCTAAATTATTAGTTGATGATTGTAGTAATTGTGTTGTTACAGATTTAGCTTGAGAAAGTGGGTCTGAATTCAATCTTACAAATCTAGCTTAAAAAGTAGATTGATTAAGGTAATGGGTTGTTAATATATGTTGTGCTTGTTGAGGTTCGAAATAACTCGCTTGATTCGTGATAGTTGATTGAGAAATGGCTATTGCACGCAAAGCCTAGCCTACCCACTGAGGTTCAATTACTTTTAATAAATAATAATTACCCATTTCCAAAATTGGCATTCAAATTGTCACACTCTCAAGAGACCCTCTCTATTTGTTTACCCCCAATTTTAGTAGTCATAATTAGGTTACCCAAATCCCCCTCATTTGAAATTAATTATCAAAACCTTGTCATTTACTTTATTGTTACAAAAATGTCTACATCTACAAATGATTAAAACACCATTTTACTTCTTAATCAAATTATTTACAGTATCACTCCCTGTGGGATCGACCACAACTCTTAGTTGGGTTTCTACTTGTTAGTGACCACCTACACTTAGAATCGGATGAAGTGTAGTTGAGCGTTGTCCAAATTGATGCCACTGCCGGGGAGTGGTGTTGAGAATTCTTTTATCGAAGTTTAGTCGTGAACTGATTTTGTTGTCTTTGAATCAACTTATTTGTGTTCTTTGTTGGCTGTTCTTAAACAGGTGAACAGATGAGTGTCAATGAGAGCAATGCCAACCAACTTGGGAACAATGATGAAATTCCTAATTTTCACGATGTCAACGAAGATTAGTTAGGAAGAGTGGATGCTATTCGGTTGCATCTGACTACGGGCAATGCGGTGTTTCATGTGACCAACACTATTTTGCTTTTGTTGCAAATGATGGGTCTCTTTGGAGGACTTTCTCATGAGGACCCTCATGACCACATCCAAAACTTTTTGGATGTCTGTAGGCCATTTTCTTTCAAGAAAATCACTTAAGAATCAGTCCAACTTCGTTTGTTTCCCTTTCTCTAATAGGGGAGGCAACGAAGTGGTTGGCCGATTTACCAAGAAAATCAATTACTTCTTGGGAGGAGCTCAGTGATACGTTTTATGTATGGTTTTTCCCTCCCTAGAAGATGGTAAAGTTGAGTGATAATATTCAGAACTTTAACCGAGTGGATGGTGAATCTATTCACGAGACATGTTTGATGTTTCAAAAGTTTCTACTCCAATGTAAAACTCACGGACTACCGAACAATGTGTTGCTACAATATTTTTACCGGAGCCTCGACTCAGTCAACAAGGGTGTGGCAGATGAACTCGTTCGAGGAGGAATCATACAACAACCGTTTGACATAGAATCTACCGTTATTCAGGAGATGACAAAAATTAATCGAGCTTGGTACACTATAGAAGATTAGGTGTCTCCGTTGAACTTTGGGATGACAAAGGAACAAATGGAAAAGAACCATGAGTGAGATGAAAACATGGCCAAGATAATGACACAAATGGACCTATTGACGAAACATGTCATGGGAAATGGGTCCAAGGTTGTGAATGTTGTCGAAGTTAGTGGAGTGAATCTTGATGATGCACACTTTGAGGCCATGTACAATGAAGAAGTACATTTCTTGGCAAATAAGGGAGGAGGTTTTCGTCCAAACTATCCAAGGTCAGGCGGTAATCACGGTTGGAACAAGGATCACGATGATTATTGGAGAGATCGAGATAGAGAATGGCATGACTATGGCACGAATTGGACGGAACGGGATGGAGACAAAGAATGACATGTGCCTCCCCATGAGAGTCAAAATCCAAAAGAGCCAAGGGTTGATCCTGAAAAGTTCCGCACCGAAGATACGCTTGCTCGCATTCTCAACAAAGTAAAAGGATCGGACAAGGTGCTAAAGGAAATAAAAGATGACGTCTCTTCTTTGAACCAAACAGGTACTTCATATTCGGCATCTGTTAAACATCTAGAAACACAGATGGATTAAATCTCGACTATTTTGAAACCAAGACCAAAAGGGGTTTACCGAGAGATACTATGGTTAACCAAAAGAATGAAGCTTGAAAGCATCTCTACGTTGTGCCATGATGCTAAATAAGGCTCTTCTTGGGAGGGAACCCAAGTTTTAATTTTTGATTTTTGTTATTTGAATAATGCTTATTTGATGTGCAGGTTGAAAAATAATAATTTGGGAGATATAGGCAATTGGGCTAGCTTAGGAACCATTCGGTGAATCATCGACAGGGTCCACAAACTCGATATGGATCTCCTTTTTGATCAACCAAAGGGTTGGAGTTCTGGTAACTTCGGCGACATAAGTGGATACTGCTGATCGAGGTGCGAACTGAAGGGTCAAAAGAGATTTCTACCATTTTAAATGCAAAACTCCCTTTCATTTTGCATTTTTCGACTCTTGAACTCTTACACTTTTAGTTTATATCATATTTTGTTTCAAATTTTTGTGTGGGTGTCATTGATTGGTTTGTATTTGTGCTTGTTTTCGCCTTTTGCCAACGTTTCGTGCCTATCTGCTTATGAGGTTTCTGTCTTGAAATTACTTTTATTTATTGCAATTTCCTAAGCATGCTCGTATAATTTTTAGATCTATAGTATAATATTGTGTACTTGGTTGATTTTGAACTATAGGCTATTGATTGATCGTGTTAAATTTCATGTTTAGCCTCCTATATTTTGAATTTCGTGTTTAAATTGTTTGAAATTGCGGGTGTGTGGTTATAGCATGTTGGGTCTGATGTGGGTGAAGTATAAGTAACCAGAATTGTATTGATCAACTGAATTTTCCCAATTATAGATCGGGTGACATCATTTTTAAAGGCAAAAGATGTTGATTGGTTGATTTCAGATAAAATAGGGGAAGTCTGAGTATCCCCGGGTTGCTAGTGATACAAGCTAGCTGTTAATTGCATAGAAATTGTCTTTATTTCTTTTCTCATAGGTTATGCTTTGAAAATTGGGGGTCGGGGTAGAAATCTGGCATGAGAGGCAGTTCAATGAGCTTAGTCGAGCTCGACAACTGACTAGGCGATTCACCCACTAATCCCTCGCATCGCCCTTTTCCCCTGGAAATTAGTTGTTAGCCTATGTAACATCTGGAGATATGCATGTGCTCGCCGAATGCCCGTTTGCTCGCCCTTTTTCAGCCAGAAATTTTGAAAATCATTATATGATATTTGGCAAGCTACCCTGTCTCCTCGATTAAGTTCAGCGATTAACCGATTTACCCTGGACCTTGCCGACTTGTGCTAAATTATATACATTTTTGTTCTGTGAATTTCGGCGAGCCCTGTAAGACTCACCGAATGTGTTCGGCAACTCTCCAAGCTAGTCGAGAAGTTTTTCTGCAACTGTCAAATTTGTTTTTTCACTAACTTGTTTCTAGTGCATTCGTTCGATTTGTGTTGTCTTGCATATATGGCTTGACCTAAAGTACTCGTACGAAACCAACCACCCCGTAAGAGAGTATCTGGAGTGGTATTTCTGAGGAGGATGTTCGCCCATGATCAATGCGACCCGAATATCCACCGACACAGAAAAGGAGAAGATAAAGGAAAGGGTCTTACGGAGCCGACTCGGCTTGATTCCAGCTTCAACAAATTGGGTATTGACTCCACTCACCTCACCATTTCTGAGTCTGATCATGTGGACAATCTTGTGTTTAGATCGCCGACTTTTGAGTCTGAACCCGTGGATGATCAAACCCTTCAGAGGAGACGGGCTGAGTTGTGCTCCAAGGCACTACAAAATCCAACTAAACTCCCGGTCACTTTGATGCCTCCTTCACCTCCATCACAAACAGCTGAGCAGGCATCACTAGTGCACCCGGTATAGGCACCTCCACTGCTTTCAATGAACATATTCAAGGCGGTCGGGTTGAGAACTATTTTGAAAGAGAAGAGGTTGTCTACTTATGAGGTAGTGGACAGGTATCCAGCTGTGTGGGCCACCATTCGGTTCAACAAATTTGAGAGATTCACAAATCCCCGAGGCTCTTATATACCTTCTTGGGTCCGAGAATTCTACCCAGAGTATAGGAAGTTGGTCCCGAAAGGAAAGAGGAAATCCAGCTCATTTGCACCTGCTGATCATGTGTTGGTGCGATGTAAAAAGGTATAATGCAGAAGTTGGGATGTGATACATTTCTTGGCGGACAAGATTCACAAGAAGACCCTAGACGACCTTAAGGGGTGGTTGAATCCTTTGATTATGATATTACACCCCTGTGGATCGAGTCAGGGGTCCAAATTGAGGAGAAGGACCTTAATATACACGTGAGGTACTGGTTCGGGTTTATTAGCAGCACCCTCATGCCGTCACAGAATGAGTCCATCATTCGGCATCCGAAGGAAAATCTGTTGGGCTCTATTATTTATCCGGATAGATTAAATCTCGGGATGATAGAGAGTTGTGCCAGCAGAGTGAGACATCACTTCCATTCCCGGTGTTGATCACAAAGTTGTGCTTGCGAGCTAGAGTGCCCTTTGTCGCAAAGACTAATGTAGAAGTGACTCCCAATTCTCTTTTGACATCCGGAGAATTGAGGCTGAGTACACAAGGGATGAGGCTGAGTGGAGGAGCATCGCTAGTGGACACATCCCCGGCTATTGATATAGATATGCTGGAGGCAGACACAACTCCTTCCACTCAGGCCGGTGAGCCTTCAAGTACACATAGTTTATCTGCTCCTACTACATCTGCTCTCACTACTTCTGTTGTTGCTGCTTCGTGTTCCCCGTTGACACATGCAATGCTTTATAAGATGGGCCATCTAGCCCAATCTGTTGATGTACGTGCTTCTCGGGTCGAGGCGGCTGTCCAAGGTTTGATTGAGCGGGTCATTGTTGTTGCGCTAGCCCCTATCTGAGTTGAGTTGCGAGAGCACCAGAGTTGATTACTGCACATGGCCTAGCCTTGGTCGCCCTCGTTGTGTGAGTTGAGGCATGTGAGCAGGGATGTCGCCTCTACGATGATGTTATGATGGTTGATGTTGCAAGATTGAGGTGTGATGTTTATGAGCAACATCAGAAACATTCTCCTAGACATCAACTTACGAACAAAGATCACAAATTTCAGTCATGTTAAAGAAATGGATGCATTACGCAGGACAACGAAGCTTGTGGGAGTGATCCAATATTATATATGGTGCCTGAGAAGTAACATTTAAGGAAAAATGTTTCACAAGATGAAGCACGTCAATTGTTCAATATACTAGCCTGAACTTGTTACTAGTATTGGTATGCTACAGTTGTCAGGTTGGAGATGTCTCTAATCCTTTTGGTTCAAATGTCGATGATATGGTAGTGGTCTCTTAACAATATAAGACAAGAGATAATTTGTCCTTCTATATATCAAATAGTGCATTACATCCACAACTTCAGAACAACTAACTATCTTACTAAGTTTAATGAGATGAGATTTACAAAATACACAAACAAGCAACGGTCAAAACATTAGATTACTACAACAGAGTTTCTCAATAATATAATATCTAAAGACTGTGCATTTCTATAATTATCTTTGTTGATGTGAATAGAAAAACTAAAGATGGACACATGGGACAATATTTTTTACTTAGCAACTATTGTTTGATATTGCTTATTGACACCTTATCAGATAACCAATAAAAATTCAAAAGTCGTCTTATCGAGCCAAACTAAAATATGAATGAAACAGTACAATAATGATATAGTAAGTGTTTCAATATTTGACTAAAGAATGGAAAATGATAACTTTGTATAGAGATCTCATGAAACAAAAATGGTGAATTTATATAGATAAAAATAGAGGAAAATCAAAAGAAATTATAAAGATTTAAATTAAATATTTAAAGGTTATGAATATGAAAGACATAAGAGTTATGACTATTAAGAGTAACGATTGAATAGGAAATTAGATATGAGTTATAACGATAAATATATTTTTTTTAAATAAACAAGGAAAATAATAAATAAATAAATAAATAAGGAGAAAAGGATTAGTTCAAATAAGGAAAAAAGGATTAGTTCAAATCCTATTAATGTAGTATCTCAAAGGACCATTTTTCTTATTTATGTTCATCCAAATTTATAAAAAACAATATTCTTTCTCATGTGCTTTCAACTTCTAATTCCTTTGACTTAATCAGCCAAACATTAAGAGTATGGATTTCAAATCGAGTACATAAGGAAAAGTAATGACAAATAGTTAATTACATTTTTAAAGTGATCATTATTTATTATTAATAATTTAGTTACATTTTTGTACAATTAGCAAGATAAATTTGGTGTATGCTAATAAAATCATAACATATGATGTCTCAAATTTTAAAACTCTTTGGGTGTTAAAGAAAAATTTAATGTGTATCATTTAAATACCGAATAAAGTGTGTGTATACATTATACATAGAGATATAAAATGTCTTTCAAATTAAGTTTAGTTATGATTACTCATGTTAATATAAAAATAATTTTTTTAATAAAAAATAAAATGATTAATAAAATTTTAAAGGACATTTTTGTAATTCAACTTTTGACTTAGACTCTTCTCACTTTAAGTAATATACTAGTTTCTGAACACGTGCTTTGCACGTGTATCCCATATCAATCAATATAATATTTTTGAAATTACATGAATAAGAGTTTAATCTATTTATATTATATACTCATAGAAAGTTGTGATAAAAGGATATATATGCATTGTGAAAGGCAACAAAAATTATAATACCTTGTAAAAACATGTAATCATTGAGTGATAAACTCTTGCTCATATCAAGTAAATCTAGTGTGAAGTTGCAATATTACATCAAAATATACAAAAAGCTAAGGAATACGAAAAAGTCACCAAAATAACTGATATGGTGTCAAAAGGAATAACAAAATTAGTTGTGTACATCATAAATCAATTGAAAAGAAGAAGAAGAAGAAGACATACCAACAAAAGAAAGAATTTTGACAATTTTGTTTCTTTCTTGTATTCTCAAAAATTGTGCTACATTCTGCAGACACTTTATATGAGTTTTTACAACCATATTGCTACAATGCAATTAAATTGGAAGCACAAAAGGTAGAACAAATTTCAAAAATATCAAATACATTAAGTAGTATTTTCATAAGAGTAGACAAAAAGATTTAGCTACATTATTATAATATGTTACTCCATAAAGCACTTATTTATATTTGTTTTGATAAGTTATTCTTCAAGAATTTCAATAAGAGTAGATGAAAAGACTTTTCTACAATATTATTTATTCATTGCATTATAAAGTACCATTTACTTTCTTGTATGTTTTTATCTTGAAGATTTATGTCCAAGAACAAGATTTATTACTAACTTACTTTTTAAGCAATAAAAACTAAAAATGCAAATTAAAAAAAGTTTGTTTGGAAATCATAAATTTTGTACTCCATTGAACCAATAATATTTTGGTATAACCATTTAGATATACTCATAAAAAATTGATGACTTTTGTACTCCTAATTCTAACTTTTTAACTTAATGATTCTTTTTACTCACCCTTTAATGTAACTTAACTACAATAACAAATTAGATATTTAATTAAAAATTAATTGAATGAAGTCAAAAAATCATTACACATTCATATAATTCAAATGATAGCATTTAATATTTAAATAATTATATGTTTTATAATATTTTACTTTATGAGGGGTAAAAAACTTAATTCAATTTTGAAGTTGAGAACTTTCCACTTTTAATATATATATATAATACATATAAAGAGAGAGCGTGCGCGCTCCATCATGGAATGGGAATGTGTTCTTAATTCATTGGTTAACGAAAAAAATGTTACGACAACTTAATGATACTGAGAAAAGGGATACTCGTTAATGTAACATTTTATGTGGTAAGGGGAAATTATTTCGTTAACACTTTAGACATTACTATTATTTATTAAATTGATTTAGTTCACAAATGTTATAAATTATTTATTTTTGATAATATTTAACTAATTATATATTCAATCATGTACGTTTCACATGTATGTCATACTAATTATATCAGTATAAAAACTTAAGAAATATTATAATAGATGTTATACAATGAGTTGCATAGAAATTAAAGTGGAAAAATACAAGCTTATATATTGCCATAATGGTATCAAAAGAATCTCAAAAGTAATATTCGAATGACTTCAATTATATAATTCTTATAATATGTCAAGTGTCAATCTGAGAAGTAATCTTTTTTTTTAATATGTCACAACACAAAATTTAATTATTGGCAGCATGGTTGTAAAAAATTTCATGGCTTCCAATTTTTGCCTTATTTCTAAGATATTGTAGCCTCCATATTTTTACACTCATATACATATAAAGAAGTTGTTATAGAATGAGAGTAGTATTTTGTAAAAAATGTATAGAAATTCGATCAACATATGTCTTCCTTAGGATAGCTAGTAGATCATTATCAGCTATGTGGTGAATACCTACACAAAAATAGTAACTATTTGTGGTAGAATTAATAATATTGAAATATTTAATTGATGAGTATGAATCATAATTATAAGTTGTTTATAATATCACATAAGTTGTTTATATATATGATTGTATCACATATAACATTTACAGTAAATTCAGCGAATAATAATAGTACAAAGTATTTTCTGATAACTACAAAGAAATTACAAAAAAAACTCTTACCTCATAACCATCTGCAAATTTGACAAAAAAGAATATCACGCGCGCATATATATATATAAATAATTGTACACATATAATAATTGCACTAAATTAAGAAAAGTTCGAGCCATAGATAATAATAATACAAAGTTTTTCTTGATAACTACAGAAAAAAAAAAATACAAAGAAATGAAAAACCAAGTACAAAGCCCTTACGGGCCTTACCTGATAACTACAAAGAATTACAATGAAAAAATATGGAAAAATTAGAGAAATCCCACATTTTAGTTTACTTATTACCATTATCCCCTATAAGTTTTACAAATTTCCAAGATCCCTCATTTTCGCGCATCAGATAAGTGTATCTCGCGCATCAGATTAATGTATCAGCACTATATTATTGTATTTCGCGCACTTATATTATTGTATCTCGCGCATCAGATTAGTGTATCATGTATTAAATGTAGATCAGATTAGTGTATCATGTATTAAATGTAGATCAGATTAGTGTATCATGTATAAAATGTAATGTATCTTACTTAACAATTAATGTATCTCGCGCATTAGATTAATGTATCAGCGCTTATATTATTGTATCTATTTTGAGGGATTTCTGTAATTATAAGCTTTTAAGGGATAAATTGTAATTTTACCTAAAAAGTATGTGATTTCTATAATTTGCCCAAATATATTGATTGCCTAGGCCCGCATATTCATTTTTTCACATACATAATATATATTGTTTTCAGTATGAATGTTTTTGCCTTTTTCAAATTCACATGCATATTGGACAAATTAGTACAAGTTAAAGAGGTATTATTGAATATATCAATTTAAGTAGAATGACCATTAACATACCTTTACCTGCAATTTTTGCAACTTTTTCGATTCTCAATAATTTAGTCATCATGACTAAATAAAATTGATGATTGATGTCTATTCATTTAATATTAAAAAAAGGAATATCACAAACCCAATAAATAATTGTATAAAAATTATAGAAATTTTATTATTTATTAAACTATATATTTTATTAATGGTATTATTATAGTTACTCAACTTTATAGAGTTATTTTGGTATTTCAACTTTTAACTTTTTTTGTTCCCACATAAAGTAATATATGATATGAGATGATGATTATTTCCAATTTTCTAGTTTGTAGCTTTAGTTACTTACATTTTTGGAATGATTGTTTTCTAGGGTTTGAAGAGTCAAAGACAATTCTTCTCCACAGTATTTATGTGAATAAACTTCACGCGATAATCAGATTGTTGAGTGTTGCTTGATTGTTAATTGGTTGATTTGAGGGAGATAATCCTCTACCTCTCTTGGAGAAGCTGCCCCTTTGTGGAATAGATCAACCACAACCTCCACTAAACTTTGAGCTTGAAAAGACATTCTCATTTGGTTGAGTACCTCCCTTATATCAAAGTTGTATATCATATTATTCAGAGTTAACTCATTCCATTTAGTAGATCAATACCTATACAAAGACCAAACATCCCTTTCCCATGAAAATTTGGATAACATCTCCATCTCCTTTCACCCACTTGACCTTGTCGGAGAAAGAATTAAATATCTTATTGATATCATGCTTTTCTATCTTGTAATCTCCACTGATCTTGAAAAAGGCAGAACCAACCCAATTAATTAGGTCGAGTTCAAGAGTTATTTTTGGAGTTCAACAAGCTAAATTCACTTTAAATGGCATTTTAAATATCACATTATGAATAAGAACATAATTGCGCAGCATGCAATCATCAGTGTCATAAGTAGCCCAGACATGATTAACATCAAAAGATTGTTTTGTTCTATCCTTGTCAAAATTGTGGAAGTCATAACAAGAAATAGTCATTGACTTATCTTCTGGTTCTAAATCAACAAGAGCACTAAAGAAAAGCTAATTTTTGTACCATTTGAATCTGCTACTACTCGAACTTCATCTAAGAAGGAAAAAAACAAAAACAAACTACTCGTTAAGTTATCAAAAAAAATTGAGAACGGATAAAACTTTACATGATGTTGTGGCAGATTCAAAAATGTTACGTGAGCAGAAAAAGTCACCATTCTGGTGCTCCTATTGATTTAGAACAAGAACTAAGTCAATGACTTCCTCATTCTAACTTCAATAATTTTGACAAGGATAGAATGGAAACATATTTTGATGATAATCAAGTCTGGGCTGCTTATGACACCAATGATTTCATGTCACGCTATTATACTCTGATTCACAATATGCTATCTAAAAATCCTTTTGAAGTGAAATTTAGCTGGTTAAACTCCAAAAATAACTTTGAACTCTGTCCAATTAATTTGTTTGGCTCTGGCTTCCTCAAGACCAATGAAGATTTCATGATAGACAAGCATGTTATCAGCTGTAGGAAGTTCAATTTTTAATTCCACAAGGTCAGATGGGTGAAAGGGGAAAGAGTATCAAAATTTTCCTAAACAAAGGATGTTGGGATTTTCACAGGCATTGGTCTTCTAAATGGAAAGAGCTAACTCTGAATAATATGATACACAATTATGATATTGTGGAAGATACTAAACCAAATCACAATATGGCTTTTCAAGCTCAAAAGTTTAGTCGAGGTTGTGGTGGATGTAATCGACAAAGTGGCAGTTTCTCCTCTAGAAGTAGAGGATTTCATCATGCTGTTTGTTGCACCAAATGTTCAAATTGATGGAATTTCTCTTATCAAGCATCTGATGATCTTGCTCAAGTTCTAGCTGCAGTAAACTTACTAAACACAAAGGATTAGGACAATACGATATGATAAATTTTATGGGTAGCTGATGAGTACGAGATTTGGACTCATTTAAGGTTTTGTTTTAATAGGTTTAGTGTCCTCAAATACTTAATTTATGCCACAAACTGATGCTAAGGTCTTGATTTTCAGGTATATGGATTGCAGAACAAAGAAAGGACACAGGAAAAAAGGAACAAAATAAAATGATGAAATGAAGAAAGGCAAACATGGTGATCGCCAAGAGCACTTGGCGAATCACCGATTGGCTAAGTTGACCGCCAAAAGTTCCAGTGTGCCATCCCTGAAAGAAGAAACAAAGTCGGCGACAAGAAGGGGCAGTCGGCGAATCACCGAGCAGTTCCGCGATGCAAAGAGGGATCGCAAAAAATTACAGAACTAGAGGGTATTGAATGTCAAGACAAAAAGGTAATAGAAGAGAGCATTGGGCGTTTCACTGAGTGGTTCGGCGAACTCGACTTACATCGCCTAATGGCCCTTCGTGACATATTTTTGGCACCTATAAATTACATTTTGAACAATTAATAGAGAAGGGAACTTATGATGAAAGAATGCTAAATTAATCTAGAACAGTTTCTTAGTAGATTTGAAGGTTTTTTTAGATTCAATTTGGAGATTTAGCAAGTGGGTTTCAAATTTTCTGCAAATTGAAGCATTGTAAATGCTTAATTACTCTTACTAGTTGATGACTAATCGATTTGGTAGCCGTTTTTACTCTTTTATGATGATTGGCTAAAACCCCAATTATTGGGGTGTGATCATGTGATTATGGATTGAATTAGTTTATGGGTATTGTTAATTACTAGTTTAAATGCTATATTGAAGTGGGTTTAATCATTAGATGTGGGTTAACTTATGAATTATAGTTGCAAATGCAGTTCTAATTTTGTGTTCTTAGCTAGCTCGAGAGAGAGGTTTTAGAACCAAAGCTTTTGATTAGTGGTTTGTAGGTATTTGGTTGATTTGAGTTCAGCTCAAGAGAGTGAATCCTAAACCCAATTTTACCCATCTTGCTCGAGAGAGAAGATGTATTAAGGTTATGGGTTGTTCTTAATTTCTATGCTTATTGATGTTCGAGAGAAATCACTTGAAGCGAAATAGTTGTTCAAGAGAAAGCTATTACAATCATAGTCTAGCATACCCACTGATAATTGGCCATTCACTAGTAGTTTCTATTACCCATATATCAAAATTTTCATGTAATCGATCACATTCCGAGAATTCCTCTCCTTATTGTTATTTCATCATTATTTGTGACTGCGTTGTAGTATATAATTTCAAACCAAAACCCCCCATTTGACATTCGTGTAACCCCTTTTGACTTGTTTGCATATTTATTTTGACAAATTCTATTCCTATAGCTGATTAGACCACATTTGTACTTCTTGATTGAATTTGAACACGTACCACTTCCTATAGGTTAAACCCCAACTCTTTTTTTGGTTGCATACTACTTAACGATTGTTTCCACCTATAATTGGATGAGGTGTGCTTGCAACGTTAATCAGTAGCTTTGTTCGACCTTCAGTCTTATAAAGGCCTCCATAAAATTGTTGTTAATAATGATTCAAAACTTAACATAACACATATTGGAAGAGCAAAGAATTCTTTCTTTATTGGGGCATCTGAAATTATAAGTTTTTGAGTAATAATACCACGTGTTGGAATAAAACTTTGAGAGTATGTGTTAGTTGTCAAATAGGTAATGATTCTGAGATACCTTTTAAGAAATAAGACTGAGAATGAACCCTGGTTGAAAATTCATTGTGATATATGGGGATCTGCACCTATTTGGTTTGTCATGTAATTACTTGGTCAAAAGGTAATTGGGTGTAATTGGTAGTGTAATTACACTCTCCAATTCACAGGGGGAGGCTATGAATTGTTGGTAATTATATGTTGTAATTACAAGTTGAATACTTTTTAATTTCTTCCTTTTATTTGTACTTTTATTTTTTCATTTTAATTATTTTTTAATTTTAAATTCTTTTTTATTTTTATTATTCTAATATTTTCTTAAAATATACTTTTTTGTATCATATATATTTCATTTCCTTCATATTCTCAACCTTTACTACATGTGATTCCATGCAAATTTTGTATTATCTAAAAAGCCATTAGTATAATTTTGTTAGTATTCTAATTTTAAAATTAAAGTAGAATTTATTGTTGAATCAAGTTATGAACTTAATTTTTCATTTCTTTTAAATCATATTTATGTATGTTATATTGGAATTTGACATAAACGTATTATGTTAATTTTTTTGGTTTTAATTTTAGAACTTATATTATATTTTTAATTTCGTTTATTTTAGGAGAATTTACTTGATATTTTACATTTCAAAATATTTTCTTAAAGTTAGACTTGATAGATTATCTTTTTTTTGTCAAATGTTTTATAATTTTATGACATTATATCTATAATATTAATCTTTTTGTTAAACATGCATTTCATGATGTTCAAAGAAATTTTAACTTTTAGTTTTTTTAATTAATTTAATTTAAATATACTAAATTAAAAAATATACATTAAATTATTATTTTATAATATTAGTTAAGAACATATGTTTATTAGTTATTATATTTTCAAAATCCATATATAGCTTAAATATTCAATTTAATATCATTTATAAATGCCCTTATTTTAATAAGGGATAAAGGTCTGAAAAATACCCCAACTTTGGTCGGATTTGCTGTTGCGATACTAAACTTTCATGAGGACCTATTACCTCCCTAGCCTATTTAATAGTATATTTTTTACCCTCTGAACTATTTAATTGTGTATTTTAAAGGTATATATGTGCCCACGTGGACACATTACTATTTATAATTTTGCATTATTTTTTATGTCCACGTGGGCAAATATATATGTTTAAAATATGGTATTAAATAGTCTAGGGAGGTAATAGGTCCTCATGAAAGTTTAGTATCGTAACAGCACATTCGACCAAAATTGGGGTATTTTTTAGACCCTTATCCCTTTTAATAATTTAAATTTTAAAATTTTATTTTAAAAAATCAACATAATCTTATAATTACACTTTGTGCAACCAAAAAGTACACTTGTAATTATACTGTAGTTACACCGAGCAACAAAATTGTACACTTGTAAATACACCTTGACAAATAACTAGGACAACTTAATTACTAGGCTATGTAATTACTAGGCTGGTAATTACTACTCTTGTAATTAAACCAATTCTAACTACCTGGTGGCATCAAATCATACTCTAAACAAACTTTTATCAATATCAAAGACATAAAGAACATCTGAAATTATTTTTATACCTGAAATTTATTTTAATTGCAAAAGATCTTTTTCCTTTTGGAGGAATACAATCATCATTCCCAATTCTTACCTTCTTATTTTTCATAGGAATGATTTCGTTTAAAAAAAATTCTTTCATATGTCAAGTTATTGGTACAACCACTATCAATCATTCAAAAAGCAGATTTTTTGGTTGAAAAAAAAAGGTTGCCACCAATAAGTGGTCTTCTTCTTCTTTAGTAGTGACTTGGGTAACTGTTTCATCTCTTTAAAATTTTCTTTTTCAAATCACAACTTCATGATCAAGTGGTTTGCAGATCTTGCACTGTACATCTGGTCTTTCCCAACATATATATGAAGGATGTCCAGTTTTACCATAGTGCTGACAAGGTGGGTAATTTTAAAAAAAAATTACTATTGCTTTGGGTTTTGTGGCTTTCTACTAATACTCCTTCAACTAAGTCATTTTGTCTCATAAGTATGCTTTATCGTGTGCCTGCAAATAACTTAACAATTCTACCAAGATAATTTTGGACAGATCTTGTGTGATTTTCAAGGTAGTTATACATGCTTTATATCTTTCAAGCACTGTAACAATATTTTTTCAACGATTCTTGTATCCTTAAAATTAGTGCCTAGTAATCTTATCTTGTTGACAATAGCAACACTGTGTCAGAGTATTCCTTGATTGTTTCTGACTCTTTCATACTCTGCAATTCGAAGTCCCTCATTAAGCTTAATACCTTCATTCCTCGCATTTTTTCGTCTCCAACATATTCTTTCTTCAAATAATTCTAAAATTCTTTTGGTTATGTGAGAGTCATGATTTTCATGAAAATAATTGTCGAAAGAACAGCAAACAATGTTGAATTGGCCTTGGACTTACTGATTTTTCTTTTCCTTGTAACACTTGATTTGGGCCATGGTGGGATTATTTGGCAGCAGATTAATTTCATAATCCTCTTCAACAGCTTCTCAAAGGTCAAGAGTCTCTATGTAGGTTTCCATTCTTACAACCCATGGTTGATAATTTTCACAATAAAAAATAGAGGGAGCCATTAGTGAAACACTATTTTCGGAATCCATTTTTCTATTAAGAGGCCCCTGAAGAAGAAGTCTCTAGATACCAATTGTTGGTTTTTAATAAGAAATTAAGAAAACAACAGAGAAATATTTTGAGAGAAAAAATATTGTATTATTATCAAAGGGATTTTTTATTAATAATTCGAAGACTAACATTTAGTTTCGCCTACTAATTTTCGGGGTGTTACAATATCTCCCCCTTGGGAACATTCATCCTCGAATGACGATCTAGACAACTTACGAAAGTAAAGGCTCAAGACTAGCAACTCATTATGCATGCAACATCAAAATAATGCACAATTCAAAGGAGGAAACATCAACTCCAACTCAAATATACTCAATGCATCAAAAGGAAGTAGGAACTACATCTAACAACCCATTATGCATGAAATCTCAACATTTCTCATGTACATAGGAGGAATTACCTTCTCCAAACTAAAAGCATGCTCACACAATCTCATGGAGCCTTTATGCAATTTACTCTCAAAAAGCATAACCAAAACATGTTCAACAATTCATCTCATGAATCATATAGGCAACTCTTACTCAATGCACAACAACATGAGGAAAATCAATCATAAAAATTCATTTTCTTGTTAAACATAAATTTCTCAAGAATAGGCATATCATAGGGAAATCATGGAAAAACTTAAATAACACACATGACTCCCAAATCAAGGAAACTCAAGAGGAACTACCTACCGCAAGCTAAAATAGGAGTAGAAGGAAAAAGATGAGGATAACGGGACTTCATATAGGCCTCAGCTTCCAAAGTAGCAGCCTCAACTAGTTGATTCTTCCATAAAACCTTCACGGAAGCTATTCCTTGTTTCTCAACCTCTTAACTTGTTGGTCTAGAATCTCTACCAGAACTTCCTCATATGAAAGACTTTCATCAACCCCCAACCCTTATAAGGGGATTATGGATGCCAGATCTCCAACACACTTCTTGAGCACAGAAACATGAAACACCGGATGCACTAAAGTCAACTCACTTAGCAAATCTAATGTCACACCCCAAACTCAAGGGGCGCAACTGGCTCCTAATACCAAAACTCAGGCCCGAGCCGACCCTGCTGAACCATTTGCTACTAGCGCATGGCAGCCACACGCAATAAAGAAATCAAACAAGTATATCTCGGCTTAAAATTAAGCCATCGGCCAGCAAGGCCCCTGCCAACTGATCTATAAAAGAAACAGCTACTCCCAGGAGAT